>CAUYSK010038912.1:0-166870 GCA_963575035.1 Avahi laniger
TATCCCTGAGACCATGTCAATGTAAGTAAATGTAGAGAAGGAATATGTATTCCTTATACAAGAATTCTAATTATTAAATATAGAGGAAATGAGGAAAATAGAAAATCATCATTAGAAGACTACAGTAAATTGCTGCAGGTAAGGTCCATTGATGAATGCTAAAATTAGGACAAAACTTTTAGAAATGGTATATGTCTATAGATTCAAAGCATCTCTCCCAAAATAGTTATCACTGTGGTGGTTTTAACATGTGTTGATGAATTCTTTAATACTTCTCCCTCCGGTAAGTGAAGCTTGATCCCCTGCCTTTGAGTGTGGTGACTCACTTCTAATAAATCACTAGAGAAACAGTGGAGAAACCCAGCAGGTGCTACCTCAACCAAGTGATCAAGGTGCACACCACCAGTAATAAGCCACGTTGATGTTACATATACCTTGGTATGATCGGTGAGGATGCTTCACCTCTGTGGTATTTTTCCAAAAATTCGTAACTCCCAATCAAGGAATGTTCTACAAAATGCCTGACCAGTACTCTTCAAAAATGCTAAGGTCATGAAAGGGTGAAGATGAAGAAAAACAATTAAGGATTGCAGGAGACTACGGAGACATGATAACTAAATGCAACGTGAGATCCTGCAGTCAATCCAGGAACAGAAAAAGAACATTAGTGGAAAAACTGGGGAAATTTAGAGTCTGTAGTTAATATTGTCCCAGTGTTAATTTCTTGATTAATTTAAGGTCTTAGCTTTAGGGGGAAGCTGGGTGAAGAGTATACTTTGCAATATACTGTACTATCTTTGCAACTCTTCTGTAAACCTAAAATTATTTCAAAATAAAGTTTTAAATGTTTCCTCCTGTATTTTTCTTGTTATGACTTTCTTCAGCACTTGCATTTATAGACTCCACAGGCCATAGTGCACTTACTTATATCTTAACTAGTAATTACGCTCTTTCAGATATGTATGTTGCCCCAGTTATTATATAAACACTACGAAGAAAAAAAATCTACATTTTTGTAATCTCCTTGGTTCTAAGCGTGATTCTTATAAAATATATTCTCTTAAAATATATTAACGAACAGAAAATGAGAAAACTGGGACATTATTGAAATATATGCAGTAAATATCTAGCGCATACAGGTTTGGGAGCTTTTGTTTTTCAAAGGATTTCTCAAATAATCATGCCTTACTTTGAAAGTCAGAGTTAGGCTCCTTCATAGGTGGTTTTTAAGCAAACAGGGCACCATTTTCTCAACCATGCTCATAAGTAAACTGTAGAACAGTGTCCTCAAGTACTGTGTCTTGGAAAGGTATAGGGCACAGTTCATATGTATTATGTCACTACAGATAAAAAGAGGATCTTAAAAAGAAAATTTTAAAAATTGGCCTGAAACAATCAAGAAAAGAAAATAAAAATAGGATCTAACATTTACCCGTGTTTCCCTAACTTTAAAAAGATTCAAGATATTTTAAGTTTCGAAGAGCCATTATTTGGCCCTTCTGAATTTCTATCCAAATGTTTTCCCAGATTCTGAAGCTCAACATCCTATGCAGTAATTAAATTGTGCTGGTGGGATGTACATTACCTGAAAAGTTTGTTGCTATTAGTTTTCAGGGAATCTTTAAAGGCAATAACTAAAGTGTGTATAATAGCTGTTTTTCTTGGCAGTTGGGAAATGCACAGGATAACTTAGAAGCCAGAAAGTCTGGTTTTGTTGTGGTGGTGGTAGTGTCCTTCCTTATGTTTCTCGGGCGTTCTTTTTTTTAACAAAAAATTATTTTCCATGAAGATACTGCTTGCATCATATCATTTTGCTTTTGATTAGATGGTTAGATGATGCTAACACTTGAAAAAGTCTGAGAAAGGTTTTCTATGTGTTCACAATATAAATCCATATTATTAATAGGGCTTCATCATAATATTTCTTAAAATTATATTCTTAATGGAAATAATTCAAGAGGGCATCTCAGCTTTCAAATATACTGGTAAGGTTAAAAAAAATTAATCTGGTTCCTATAATAAGAGAAGAAAACATCTAAATCAGTCAAATTAAACTTTACTTCTGATATTGCTGCATGCAGGAATGACCAAGAGGAGCTCAGGTTTTAGGCCTTGCTCAACATTTTGACTCCCCACAGGCCTTCGGATAAAACAGTTCATCTTTCTTCCTCCTCACTCCCAGCTTTATTGAGCTATAATTGACAAAAATAGGGTATGTTTAAGGTGTAACAATGTGATGTTTTGGTATTCAGATGCATTGTGAAGTGATTACCAGATCAAGCTAATTAACATTGTATCACCTCATATACTTACCATTTTTGCATGTGTGGGAAGAATACTTAGGATCTCTTAGCAAATTTCAAGTATGCCCTACATTATTATAAACTGTTGTTACTGTGCTGTACATTTGATCTCCAGAACTTATTCATCTTGTAACTGGAAGGTTGTATCCTTTGCCCTAAATCTCCCCACCCCATTTTACTGAACCCCAGGCCTTGGCAACCACCATTCTACTCTGTTTCTCTGAGTTCATCTTCTTTAGATTCCACACATGAGACCGTGTATTATTTACCTTTTTGTGTCTGGCTTATTTCATTTTACATAACATTCTCCAGGTTCATCTATGCTGCTGCAAATGGCAGGATTTTCCTCCCTTTTATTGATTGATTGATTGATTGATTGATTGTGACAAGATCTGTGTCTGTTGCCCAGGCTAGAGTGCAATGGCATCATCATAGCTCACTGCAGCCTCCAACTCCAGGCCTCAAGTGATCCTCCCATCTTGTCCTCCCAAAGTGCTAGGACTACAGGTTTGAGCCATTGCACCCACCCAGGATTTCCTTCTTTTTAAAGGCCGAATAATATTCCATTGTATATATATATAGCACATGTTTATCCATTTGTCCACTGATGGACACTTAGCTTGTTTCCATATCTTGGGTGTTATGAATAATGCTGCAATGAATACGGGAGTGCAGGTATCTCTTTGACATACTGATTCCAATTCCTTTGGATATATATCCAGAAATGGGACTGCTGGATTATATGGTAGTTCTATTTTTAGTTTTTTGGGAAATCTCCATATTCTTTTCCATAATGGCTATATCAATTTACATTCCCACCAACAATGTACAAGGGTTCCCTTTTCTCCACACCCTAACCATTGCTCCTTATCTTTTGACTTTTTGATAATAGCCATCCTAACAGGCATGAGGTGATATTATTGTGGTTCTGATTTGCATTTTCCTGATGATTGGTAATGTCGAGCACCCTTTCACATACATGTTAGCCATTCATATATCTTCTTTGGAAAACTATCTACTCAGGTCCTTTGCCCATTTTTTAAATCAGGTTAATTTTTTTTTTGATTGAGTTGTACGAATTCCTTATACATTTTGATATTGCCCTCCTATCAGATATATGGTTTGCAAATATTTTCTTCCATTCTGCAGGTTGTCTTTCCATTTGTTGATTGTTTCTTTTGCTGTGCAGAAGCCTTTTGGTTTGATGTAATCCTACTTGTTTATTTTTGCTTTTATTGCCTGTGCTTTTGAGGTCGTATTCATAAAATCACAGTTCACCTTTTATAACCTCTGTTTATCTACCTGAATAGTGATAATAGATTGTGTGATCTTTAAAGTCCCTCCTAGATCAAGAACCTGATGGGTAGCTTAGCTTTTTTATTTTATAAGTGTTATTTTATACCAAAAAAAGAGCTATTCAGTGGTTGTAAAATGTCTAGAATAGTTTCTAAAGTGGAGTGGAGTCACAGTGGTATTATCTATGAGAAGAGGCGGTTTGATGGCACAGTGCACATCACTCCAGCATGTACAAAATGGCAGGCAGACCAGGCCACAGTCCAAGAATGCTCCCTCCCACCTTCCTCTCCAAAACCCTGTAATACCTCTCTCATACTTTTAGGGTACACTCAAACAGCTTCACTTGGCTTACACAGCCTCTTATGATCTGGCCCCAGTTTACCTCCACTGACCCCATTATCCCAGCCCAGCTATATCGGAAGTGAGTCTTTCTCCATTTTTTCCGCTTGGTATGCCCTTTCTTTTCCTGGCCTGTGTACCTGCTACCCCTTCTTTCCAAAAGCCTTTTCTTCTCTTTCACCTTTTCTATTTCATCACCATTTCTTCCAGGAAGCCTTTCCTGAACCCTCTCTGGGTCTGGGTAAGGGGACCTTCATGGGTGTTCCTTTAGCATTGATCCTCCCCTGTCATCAGTACTTGACATGCTGCATGATATTTGGCTACTAATTTTCTGTTGCCCTTTTGGGACTATAAGCCTGAGGGTGGGGAACATGTTCGATTTATTGCATCCCTAGTCCCTAACTCAGTTCATGGCACCAAGATACTCAAGGAATACGTGTCAAATGAATGGACAAACCAACAAATGCATGAACAAATAAGCAATATTAAATCTGAACTAGATTGCTGAGAAAACTTTCCAAAGTCCACTCCAGAGATCTTGAGTGGGAAAATCAGATGGAAATCAAATGACAATCCACTTTGGTATGAAGCCTAAATTGTCTTTGTAGAGTCATTTTATCACTTACATTCCAAGACTCCCTCTGAACAGTAAGAAGAGTCTAGTAGAAAATTGAAGGGGGAGCAGGGGAATTATTGGCATTAAATTCAGGATTTTAATGCTGGAAATAACAGTAACAAACAGACTATCATAACCATGTTTATAGTTTATGACCTAATTTAATGATATATTTGAGTGACACGCTTTATTTTATGTTTATATTTGAATTGCAATAGAGCAATTGTGTAGAGTTCCTAAATATTTTTAACTGCAGACTGTCATTAAATTTCTGGTATCTTGTCACTCTGAGTAGAGGTTTATTTGTTTAAACATTTCATAGCCTCTCAGTATCCTGGGTGCCTCATACATCAGTTGTCTCTTTGCAGAGTAGAGAAGAGGGCTGGATAAGAGAATGGAGAGTTGAATGTCATGGTTGATGGCAACCAGAGTAGACCAGATGCTATTGTATGCATCTACAGTTGACCTGCACAAATAGAGTGGTGAAGTGTTTATTTGGTTGTTTGAGACTTCCATTGACCAAAACAGCATCTGACTTAACTCCATGGGCAAGCTTTGTCTGTTGGGTGCTTTTAAAATGCCAGTTAGGACATTCATTTTAATCAGAATCTCAAGTCACACTTTAGATACAAGGGCCAGAAGAAGATATTTAGCTCTTCATCCACAATGCCTTTGAAGAACAGCAGTGGTTGCTAAGGAACAGCAATAGCATATTCTTGTGTAAACAATTGGTCTGCTGGGAATTCACATTACGGTTTCAACCAGGCATTCCTCCCCAGAAAGGGGAAATATCTTTTTTCTTTGTCCATGTAATGGCAACATGCTGACTCTCGTTCACTTTATCTATTTTGGTGAAGAGGTATCTCAGGTGAACATTCGTAAGGGCAGAAGAGAAGCTAGGATGGCATACCTGCTCTACATTGAATAATCATGTTATTCTGGAAAGAAAGAATATAAAGAAGAAATCCATTTTTTTCATTAAGAGACAGGGTCTCTCACTCTGTCACCCAAGCTGGAGTGCAGTGGTGTGATCATAGCTCACTGCAATCTTGAAATCCTGGGCTCAAGTGATCCTCCTACCTCAGCCTCCTGAGTAGCAAGGATTGCAGGCATGCGCCACCATGCCTGGCTAATTTCTTTATTTTTTGTAGAGACAGGGACTTGCTGTGTTGCTCAGGCTGCTCTCAAATTCCTGGCCTTCAGTGATCCTCCCACCTCAACTTTCCAAATTGCTAGGATTAGAGGCGTTAGCCACTGGCCAGGAAATCTATCTATATAGTTGTTTTAGAAATTGTCACTATATATTTAGGTAATGCTTTTGTCACATGATCCTTCCATATCTCCCTTGGGTTAGAGGGTCATGAATATAACTCTCAGAGGCTGACGAGCATGCAAGCATGCTGGAATTTCCACACCCTTACTACCTGGAAAAACACTTTTATGCTGTTTTCCGAAATGCCCTTATCTAAGCCTTTTAAAAGAGAACCAATTCAAATTTTTTCACTTTAAAGTACATTGAAACACAGCAAGCATTTCCAATAGCTCTTAAAATTCGTTCAGTGTAGCAGTTAAGGGTGACTTAATTAAAAAACAACTGACAATATCATTAAGCTGGTGAGCAAAATAGAACTAATTTCAGAGTGCAGTCCTACCTCTAGGCTGCAAAGAGCTTTGATTCAATATTTGGGCTTGTTTCCTTTTGTACTCAGGCCAAAATTTAATAGTGATGGGGGCTGGTTGTGTTCTGTGTGCTTAAATAGATGGATTTTTCAGAAGCAATGAACACTAACCAAAGAAAATCAACCTCGATTTGTGTGAAATCAGGTAGATACTGTGTCAAACACCATTCCAAGCAAGATGTTCCGACTAGACATAAAATTACACGAGGCTAGCTGTCAGGAGACCCAGATTCCATCTTGGCTCCATCATAAATTGTGTGATCCCAGGCAAATGCCTTCAATTGCTCTGGAGCAAGTAGATTTCAAAGTCCCTTCCAGTCCTAAAATTTCATTATATGTTAATATCTGAACTCAACTGACTCAAGTGGAAGCATTTGGCAAAATTCAAAAGAAAGTAAGAACTATAACATTTAGTGAGTACTTACCATGTATTAGGCAGTTCCTAAGTGTTTTTATGCATTGTCATTTAATCTTCACAACAACTTTGTGAAACAAGTACCATTATTATCCCACTTTTATAATGAGGAAGTGAGGAAGTTACGTAGCATGCCCCAGGCAAGTCTAGTCTGTGGTTAGATTGAGACATATTACACAAACTATTAGGGAACTGCTTTCACCATTATCGCCTCTCCTTTTTATTCAGACTGGTCTTAATCAAGCACTTGGCGTTTGAGCCTTCCACTCTTCCCCGTGCAGGAGCACTGAATTCATTCTAGTGTTTTCAGAAGGATTTCTGCCTTTGGAGATCTATGGAAATGACTCTATGGTGACAAAATGACTTTTAGGGAATTCACAGAGAGGAACTTTGAGTGTCAAAGGCAAACGGAAGTCTACAAATCTGCACCAGTTGTCTGCAGTAAGAATGATGCGTTGGCCGCGCGTGGTGGCTCACGCCTGTAATCCTAGCACTCTGGGAAGCTGAAGCGGGCGGATTGTTTGAGCTCAGGAGTTCGAACCCAGCCTGAGCAAGAGCGACACCCCATCTCTACTAAAAATAGAAATTAATCGGACAACTAAAAAAAATATATAGAAAAAATTAGCTATGCATGGTGGTACATGCCTGTAGTCCCAGTTACTCGGGAGGCTGAGGCAGAAGGATCGATTGAGCCCAGGAGTTTGAGGTTGCTGTGAGCTAGGCTGACACCACGGCACTCACTCTAGCCCGGGCAAAAGAGTGAGACTCTGTCTCAAAAAAAAAAAAAATAAAATAAAAATAAAATGCTTGATACTCCTTTTTATAAAAAAAAAAAATGATGCGTGGTCAGGAGTGTGTGGCATGGTGTGATGTGATGAAAAAGGGAAGCACGTGATGGTAAAGTCACACTTCACATGCATCTTAAAACCTTTTGCAGGTGACATCTAGAGGACATCTCCAAGTGAAGCGGCCTTAAGTTCTCCCTAACAATAAAGTAGCAGACTTTTTCTAGTTGACCTCTTTCTTCTGAGGTGCTTAAAGCATATCGTAGGTTCAGAAAATAGTGATTCTTTAGGTGTCTTACAAGTTATTCAAGACACATTTATAAATATTTTGCCTTTTATGACCCTGCACTGGCTGAGATGCTGTGGAGAACACAAAGAACCATTTGACAATATGTCTTCAGGAAACACAGAACTGAGTTAGAGTACATACATAGGAAAAGATGAGTAATGTAAGAAAATGTGTTTAACAAATAATACAAATAAATAAGTTGGAATGTACTTCAAATTATGGGTGCAAGATTTGTACCTCAGTAGCCTTTTAGCTAAATAATTAGAATATGAAATTCCAAAAACTGTTTGATTTACTATTTATGTGATTAAAGCAAGTCACTTGAGCTCTGTGAGCCTTGGTTATTTCATTTGTAAATTGGAATGCTGATAGCACTGGAACTGTAACGGTGGAGTAGAAAGGAGTTAACAAATGTGAAAGAATTTTGCAGAGTTCTTCTAACATCATTTGTTTTTTTTTTTATTTCAGCATATTATGGGAGTACAAATGTTTAGATTACGTATATTGCCTTTGCCCCACTCGAGTCAGAGCTTCAAGCGTGTCCATCCCCCAGACAGTGCACACTGCACTCATTAGGTGTGTATATACTCATCCCCTCCACCCCCTCCCTCCTGCCCGACACCCAATGAATGTTGTTACTATATGTACACTTAAGTGTTGATCATTTAATACCAATTTGCTGGTGAGTACATGTGGTGCTTGTTTTTCCATTCTTGGGATACTTCCCTTAGTAGAATGGGCTCCAGCTCTATCCAGGATAATACAAGAGGTGCTAGATCACCATTGTTTTTTGTGGCTGATAACGTTGTCATTTGTGACAGCACTTAATAATGCTCACCAGAAATGTCTAGCTCTGTGCCTTATAGACATGTAGTAGAATCGTACTGCCTTGCCCCCTTTGCAGTTAGGTATGGCCAGTTCACTCTGGCCAGTGAAGTGTGGACATTTGTCACTTCTGGGTGGAAGCTTTTAAGAGCATGTGTGTGAGTCACTGTTTTCCCCTTCTTTCTCTGCCGCTATGATTATGGAAGCAATGTCAGTCCTTCATCTATTTGGAGCCCTTTGAGTAGCCATGATGAGCAAAGCCCCCAGCTAACTGATGTTGAGTATGGAGCATGAGCAAGAAATAAATTTATGTCATGTGAAAGTAGTGAGATTTGAGGTTGTTTGTTACTGCAAAATAATCTCCCAGATCATGTTCTAGCTAAAACATTCTGGCTGAATGGATATCATTCTTTTTTTTTTTTTTTTTTTGGAGACAGAGTCTCTGATGCCTGGGCTAGAGTGCCATGGAGTCAGCCTAGCTCATACCAACCTCAAACTCCTGGGCTCAAGCAATCCTTCTGCCTGAGCCTCCCAAGTAGCTGGAATGCCACCACGCCCAGCTAATTTTTTGTATATATTTTTAATTGTCTCGCTAATTTCTTTCTATTTTTAGTAGAGATAGGGTCTCGCTCTTGCTCAGGCTGGTCTTGAACTCCTGAGCTCAAACAATCCTCTGATCCTCCTGCCTCGGCCTCCCAGAGTGCTAGGATTACAGGTGTGAGCCACAGTGGCTGGCCCATTCATCCTTAATATTACTTCAGTACCTGTATATTCAAGTTCTAGATACATAATATTGGTAATGTCTGCTGTATATTGGAGTTGTTCATACCTTTGCTACCTTTTTAAACTCCACTTTTCCAAAGAAGTTGCTAGCCTCAAAACAGTCTTGTCTTTTTCTCATCTCTCCTGTCAAGTATTTAAAGTATCTACAGATATCTATAGGTGTCTATCTTAAGAATAGAACTGGGCTTTTCTGTCTACTTCTATTTTTTAAAAGTTTAATTGGAGGGAAATTTCTCGGTCAGGACAAAATTGCTATGCAAATCATAATGATATTTGGAAGAGTTGTTGAATATAACCAAAGACAAGCCACCTTTATTATATATATTTCTTTCTGTTTTTTGGTTTTGTTTTTACTAGTGTATAATGACTACAACAAAATTATACCTGAGTCTTATAATTTTGTGCAAAGTAAACTCTGGCTCAAGTTTTAAGTTCCCACTCACCTTGGCACACTTTTCTCCCTTAGAGAAAATTGAACCCATTTTAGAACATGTGACTATGAACCTCTGCTTGATAGCCATGCAAGGAATGGCATTCTGAAAAAGAGTACTTTTAAGAAAGTTCAGGATGACAAATTCTGTTGGTTGGTGCCTGAGACAGAACTACTTTAGAGGAACTCTTTTCTGCATTAAAGAATATCATAAGCATTCAGTATAACAGTCACTAATGCTGATGATCCAAGGCTTCAGTTAGAATGAGCATTCACACGTATCCCGCTGAATATAGCTCTTTCTAGGTGTGTGTGAGCCAGGTAAATGAGTCCCCCTTTGTTCTGGATAATGACTAGCCGAGTACGACTCTGTTGGAAAGCTGGATGGTGCCAGCACTGGAGATTGCAATATGGGCCTTTGGAGTATTTAGTCTCTTTAGACTGCACAGATTAACCCATCTTTTTGGAGCAAAGCCTATGTGCCATATGCCAGGTACTAGACAAATGGGTTATCTCCTTTAAGCCTCTTAACAATCCCGTGAGTGCAGACAACTCCTTTTTATAGATGCAGACAAAAGCAAGCACAGAAAAACAGGTGAGTTCCGCCCTTCATATTTATTTCTATTGTACCTCATGTATCTTGGAAATTGGTTAGATGTGAAGTAGATTGATCTAAGGAAGCAAATCTTTTAGTTCTTTTTTAACATCACAAAAGTGACATGTTTTTCATAGAAAATTGAAAAATGTTCAAGTCAAAGGGAGAGAAACTGCCCATAATTCTGCTACGTGTGGCGAAGCATTGTTGATGCTTTGGCAAGCAGTCCCCTTCCTGAGCCAAGTGTGCACAGTATTCGTGGAAGGGAATATAAGAGAGCACTGTCCCTCTTCCAGCAGGACCTAGAGAATGAAGTGTCTGAAGGATGTGGGGCAAGAGAATTAATTCAGTAAACAGGCAATCATGAGAAAAGCTGTCACAAGGCTGGTGTCCCTGGTTACTGTCTGTTGACCTTTCCCATAGCTGGCTCACATCAACCAGCTGCTAATCAAGGCTTGTGAAAAGTTGGCTAACGCAGCAGAGTAACAGCTCAGCCCGTAGATATGTTTTCCAGGCTGTAAAAACTCCACCAGCCTTTCCCATGGAGGGAAAGTGTTACAGTCATGCTATATCTGTTGGTGCCTGTGATGAATCACCCAGAAAAGGACAGCACAAATGCAGACTTGCCATATAAAAAGGAAGAACATTGCATTGTCTCCCCAGATCTTCACTCCTGACACCCACTGTTTCTGATACATTTTCCTCTCATTTCCCCCTATTTAAATGAGGTGTGCCAGGAGCTCTACACATCACTTGTGATACCAGTTGACAGTGAGCAGGAACTCATCACTATGACATACTTTATGCTTTTCCACCTGTAAACTAGTTTTTATTCTAGTTTTGCTAGTTAAATTAGGTAAATCCCCACAGCCCATTTCCCTGGAATTTAGGTATTTTAAAACATTTATACATCTGTGCCTTTCTCTCCATCCTCTTTGGCTGCCTTTATCCATGCTTTAAGTGGCTAATTTATTTTCCTTCCTCTGATCCAGAGGATCCACCCCTTTGACTACTTGATTTTTGAGGGCTTTTGTACCTTACCTGGCATCTTTCTGGTATAATTCTTTCCAAGAGCAGAATTACAAATTTATGTTCAGGTTTAAGAAGCCCACAATGATGATGACAACAATGGTAACTCTTACGTGGCTCTAGCTCTGGGCCAGGCACTATTCCACATGTTCTTGTTAACTTACATAATTCTCACAACCCTTTGAGCGGTATTGTTATTATCCCCATTTTGCAGATGAGGAAGCTGAGTCACAGGTTTAGTGACTTACCCAAGGTCACACAGCTGCTAGTGGCAGAGGTGGGATTCAAACCCAGGGAGTGTAGCTCTAAGTTCCTCTTGCCTTTAACTGTTACCCTGTGCATCCTGTACCCTTTCATTCTGCTCCCATTTTTACTTTTTTTTTTTAACTCTTTTTTCATGTGATGTTTCTGTTTTATTCTGTTTTATTTAAGAGGACCCAACAAAGGCATGGCCAGCATATAATGGCTTCACTCGTGACATCACTGCAAGTGAGAATCCACGTTGGGAAGCGTGGAGAGAGGCAGGAATTAAGCAGAACGTGCCTGGTCCACAGCTGCCTTCTTTGTCGAGGACTGCAGTGTGCTTATGAGGGGACTGGCTGCTTTCTGGCCAGTGGGAGGCGGAAGGCATCCTCCAGGTTAGGTGGGCTTCCTTTAAGGCCACCGGACCTCAGGTGTATCACTCAGCTTCAAAGTCTGACAGGCAGGGAACTCATGGTGTGTGTGGGCTGGGGTCAGGGATTCTCGCCCTTCGTGACGAAAGGGAAGCTTGTTCTAGAAAGCGGCACTGGTGGGAGAAGAGGAACTGGCACCACCAGTGGAACCCTGTGAGGGACCAGCAGCTGTTTCCTTAGTCAGTAGGTCTGAAAGTGAGACTGAGAACATGTTTGTGTTTCCATTTCTCAAACCAGCTGTTCAGGTGTGCGTGACCAGTTGGCCTTGGGTCTAAATGAGGCTCTTTGTTCCGCCATCAGGAGCCAGGCAAAGCGTAATTTCCGTACTGGGTTCCTAGAAGTCACCAAGCTCTGGGATTCATTTTCAAGAGATTAAATGTTGCTCCTCCAGGCTTAGGTTAAAAATATTTTAGCCCTGGACCTGGGGGCCAGCCTTCTTAAAACTGGGCATAGCCAAACTAGCTACCTCGGACTGCCACCCTCAAAATCTTTCCATTTACAGAAAAGCTGATAGAGCTTTTCCTAGGGTAGATCTAATCAGTTGACCATGCCACTAACCTGGCTGTGCCTTCAAACCTCTGTCGGCTTTGATATAAAAAGGAGTGGAATAAGGTCATTTGCAACAACATGGTGTGAACTAGAGACCATTATCCTAAGTATCTCAGGAATGGAAAACCAAACCCCGTATGTTCTCACTACTAAGTGGAAATTAACAGGTGGGCACACGCGGGTACAAGACAATATGAAGGACATGAGAAACCAAGAAGTGAGGAGGGTGCAGGGTGGGTATGGGATAAAAACTTACCTGTTGAGTGCAGTGAACACTATTGTGCTGATGAGCACACCAAAAGCCCTGACTTAAGCATTATGCAAGAACACTTGTACTCCCCTAATTAATATTTCGAAATAAAAAAAAACCTCTGGCTTTGAGGACCTGTGTGCCTACTCTTTGCAAGTCACTCAACCCAGCCATCGCATCTCACTTCTTATGTTCCTGGGTCAGTCCGCACTGTCCGTATGCCGAGTCCTTGTCCCTGTGCAATTTCCTACACCTCTTTGGGGGACTGTTTGAGGATCTGATGCAAAGCACGTATCTGACATTAATGTTACACTGTCACTTAAGCTCCTATAATGGCCTCATAACTGGCCCTCCTGCTTTTACCCACCTCCAAAAGCAATTTTCTACACAGTAGCCAATAAAACTGTTTACAAATGAAAATTCTATCATATCACTTCCTTGCTTAAAACCCTCCAGAGACTTCTCAATTGGCATATTGAACAAAATCCAAGCTTCTCACCCAATCCACCATAGCCCCACATGCTCTGGTCCTCACCTCCACCTCAGTCATCATTCTGGACCAGTCTCGCCCTTTCGATTCAACCACACCAACCCTCTTCTGTTTTAACACTTCAAGTACCTGCATCGGCACTTATGCACGTACTGTTTCTGCTTCCTGGAATGCTTGTCCACTTGCCTTCACATGGCTGGCCTCTTCACAGCATCAGATCTCAGCTTAATGTTCTCCAAGAGGCATTCTTTCATTGCTCAGTCTAAAGGAGCCACCCTGCAGGTCTTTATGCCCCTTGTTTATCTGTCCATTATCTCACCTTTGAAAACAAGCTTCATGAGGCAGGGACCTTTCATGACCTATTCTGTTTTATCGCCGATGCTTAGAATAGTACCTAGAACATACTAGGTGTTCAGTTAATAGTTAATGAATAAATGATGTGGTAAGTGCTCAATAAATATTAGCTATTATATTAGGTAAAAACAAAAAGGTAAAATATTAGTATAACTAGGGTCCCATTTAGTCCTGATTCTATTCAGTGATATGTTCAAAGAAACAGCTGTCTGGCAGAAAAATGTGACTAAAAGCAACTATCATCTTTACTCACTTCCTGAAGAAAATGCTCAAAATGGGAGGGAGGGTTTTTTTTTTTAACCTATAACAAAAATTGTTAAAATCTTATCTTGCCATCTCTGATATTCACAATATCCAACACATGCAGAAACTCCACCGAGTTTATGTTTCTGTCTCTCTGCCAACTCCCAACCCGAGAACGCTCCCCTGTAGCCTGCTGGGTGCCTTCAGGTGTTGCTGTTACTTTGGGTTTTTTGGCAGGGGATGAATCCAGTTTCCAAATCGGCATAACAAAATGTCAAGCAGGTGCACTTGCAACCTAGAGTAAAGTTGGGGAGTGTGGAGGTGAGGCTGGAAGTACTCAGGTTGGCAATTTTTGTACCTGCAGACATACAGCGAATGAAGGGAAACTGATTAAAGATTTTGGTGAATTCTAAACTGACTGATACTTTAGTAAGTCTATACTAAATGGCTGTAAATGGGGAGCATTGGATCCTAGGCATTTTTTCCAAATATACAGAAGGTGGATCTATTAATTCTTGGTATCCTCCTACTAATACAAAGCTTTGAACCCAGGATAGAAGGAGATCTCTCCTGTCACAAAGCTCATGCACTAAAACCCATGTGTTTATTCTGTAGGTCCTTACTTAGGACCTTATTGACTCTGAATAAATGTAGTTATTCACTTGCTCTATTATTTTGTTTTTAACTACTGCAGATTATAAACCAAACCAAACAGAGAAGAGGAACTGTTTGAGAAGAGAACATGGTATCATTGGGCTTGTGTGAGCAGACCAAGATGAAAAATTATTTCTCTACACAGTCTTAACAGTGACACTGATTCCTAAAGTTGGGGTCAGGTCAAAGACAGGGGAATGTCCAGTCAAGTTTTACTTCTAAATTGTTTCTCCAGTAGTGGGTTCTGACATCCAGAGCCATCAGTGCTCTCTGTTCAGCTCCCTTATGTCCAGCACACATTCGTAAGACCCTTAAGATTGCAGGATGTGGTCTAGGGAAAGCAGGGCTTCACTCTGCAAAATCTCCAGGTCTGCCAGAGCATCTTTTCTGGGCCCTTGGCTTCATTAGCACACTGCTCCAACTGGCTGACCTCAACTGACTCATCAGGTTATAAATGGAGTTGGGAATAGAAATTATTTCCCGGGGGGATCCCGGTTGTATAACAGCTATCATTTGTATGCAGTTAAATGATTTTTCAGAGTAGCATAGCTCAGAGCTCCCAGCTGCATTTTGTCTGTTTATTTCTGGCAGTATATGAAACAGTTTGCTGGGAATGTGGTTTCCAAAAGGTAACACGGACATGATAGTAACATCTAGGGCTGGGGTTTTCTGCCGTGCTGTGTAGATTTTAGTGGGAGGTCTGCATCCAAGGAACCTGGGTGTAATGTTGTTGCTTGCTTTCTAATCGCACGTCTGTCAGTTCTCCCTTGCTTTTACCTGCGACAGTCTTGAGCCTTTCAGCTGCCATCCCCTAGAGAGTACCCCAGGAAAGAGCCAGACATAAATATTCATGAAGGAAAGAAAGATTCAGAAGACAGAGGATGGTCAGGGAACCCTTCCTCTCCCCTAGATGGACTGCTGGCTTCTTGCCTTGCTTTCCTTCCCCCTCCCCAACCTCCCAGAGTAAATTGACACACAAAGTGACCATTATCTTCTCCATCCAGTGGCGAAGAGGCAGGACACTGTGGAAGGCAATAGCCAAGAGAGATGCACATGTTCTCCTGGGATGGTACGGTGTTTACCAACCCAACTAATACCATTGGTGGATACATTGTAAATATTCCTCATGGATGAGGAGAGCAGAGAATCGCAAGTGATAATGGCTGTCATGGTTGACAGTGGAGGGATGGGGAAGAAGAGATGCTCCTGTTTGCCCTAGCCAGGCCGTTGGGTCTCTGCCCTGGAGACAGTCATTTAGGGGCTTACGCTGCCTCTCATCCTCCAAACCTTTCTGCACCAGAAAATCAGACTAAATGAACTGTAGCTGGACCCTTGACGGCTGTGGGGAGAGGGAGGATATTTCAGTCCTGTGCCTCATGGAAGAGTGGGAGGGTTGATGCTCAGTGGACTACATCTGTGAGTCTTCAGAGAATTTTGCTGATGGGTGGGGCATCCCCCTCTACCCTCATCTTTCTCCTCCCTCTGCATTAAAATCAGCACTGGCCACCGGGTTTTCCACAGCTTAGGCCACTGGCAAAGACCCCAGTTTATTCCATACCAGGGATTTGTTTTCTTGACAGCCACATGTCTCAGTCTTGGGTTTCTGATTTTCAGTTTCCTCACTATTCCAAGCTAGGATCTTGCATATTTCCAGCTACCCATACCTAGGTTTTATCCTATAACTTCCAATTAGAGATGTATAGTTTGATTATCTCTTTGTAATATTCTTTTCCCTTTCTTAGCAATAGAATTGGTCTCTTAATTCAGATTAGTTTATGCCTGCCTTTGCATGGCCTATATTTAGTGCCTTTTTCTACCATGTACCAAGAAAAACTTTTAATAATCTCAGCAGACAAGAGCAAGTGTCAAGTCATAGCAAAGTGCTGAAGCCAGGATTTCTCCCTGACTTGACCGAATACACACCTCTAAGGCTAGTCCTTTGCGTAATAGAACACACACACTAATGCTTTAACGCACTCTTTGTCCCACCTGTCTCCTGAGCCTGACACCTTGAATAAATGGGGAGTCATTGAGCTGGACAGAGGAACACACAGTAGCCTGTGATTGGTGGGAATAATGAAAAGCTTTGTACTGGAGCTTGAGTGGCCAGCAGGAGGCAGTGTGATACAGTAGAAGGAACACTGAATTTGTAGTGAGAGTCCTAGGTTTGGGAGCATTCTTACTTTGCCAACTTACTAGCCACATGACATACTCAAGACACTTAACCTGATACTGTTCAGCTGTTCATGAGTCCTGTGTACCAGGCACTGTGCTTGGCATTGCTGAATGTGGCAAGGTCTTGCAGTTAAGTGTGACAACCCTGACTGTATTAGCGGGATCTTGTGAGCCTTGAATGAGATAATGGCAGTCACTTCTTTGTGACCTTTAAGTGTTCACAATACAGGTATCATTTTTGCTGAAAATAACATTAGTACCATTTATAATTTAAAGTCCATATGGGAGAGCATAACTAAATCCAACCAAGGTACCATACTGAAAAAAGTACATGGCTACGTAGATGGAGAGTGCACGTTATCTGGTTGGGAAAGATTTTTGATGCAATTAAACACATAAAATAGCAAAGTGTAAAAACACTACTGCCATTGACACAAGGATTATAAAGTATTAAAAACAAATTATATAAACTCAATTCTCATTGAACACTTGGGAAGACAGCAGGCATATAAAGAAACATCTCTATTTACATAATATATTTCCATATCTCTATGGAAAAGTTCAAAAGAGCAGCAGAGCAGAGTGGCTAGAAGGATGGATTGAGAACAATCTTCACAGGACCCTTTCATAGAGAAAGGGGGGCTTTGGGAAGGCTTATTTGTTCCTTTGGAGCCCAAAAGGCAGCTCTTGAGATCCTCTTGAGGGACTAAATACCAAAGGGAGATTAGGCCTGGGCAGTCTTAGATGCACTACACAGTGTATGATTCAGGGAGACCGAGAAGAATATTTTAAAATCATTTGCTGTAAGATAGTTTACAAATCAATAGAAAGACAATGTCCCATTAAAAATTCTTCATGACAAGTGGGGGAAAAAAGGAGATCATAGACTGTTGTATACATATCTCACTTTCTGGAAAATGAATTATTTGTAGGTATGTCTTAAGCTGTTTTGTGTTGCTGTAAAAGTAAAGAAAATTTTGTTTCTTACAGTTTTGGAGGCTGGGAAGTCCGAAGTTAGGGGCCTATATCTGGTGAGGGTCTTCTTGCCACATCATCCCATGGCAAAAGACAAGGGAGCAAGAGAGGGAGGGAAGGGGACCAAACTCATCCTTTATTCAGGGACCCACTCTTGCAACAAAGGCATTAACCCCTCATGACCTATTCACCTCCTAAGCTCCCGTCTTTCAACACAGTTGCACTGGGATTTAGTTTCCAGCACATGAACTTTGGGGGACACATTCAGACCATGGCAATATGCAATATTAACTGTGGTCATTATTGAATGATACGATTGTGCCTCATCTTTGGACTTTTTATATTTTCATAGCTTTCCGTAGTAATCATGTATTTCTTTTGTACTCATAAAAATAATTATCACAAACAAAACCCTACAGTATTATCTATATAGGAAAGCAATTGTATGGTATTCATTATTTTATCTCCAGTGTCTGGTCTGTGCCTTATGATCACATACCTAAGAGAGCCTGTGAACCATAGAGATTTCTGAGCCTCAGCCCTGGAGATGCTGACTCAGTTGGACTGGTAGGAGATGAGGCTGCCAAGGAAAGTGGAAGCAGATTATAGACTAAGTCATACTAAGGACCGTTACCAGAACTATCATTTTCCATATAAACTCCAGGTTCATTATAACCTAGGACAAAATCTGTGCTGCACTTGAAAATTATTGCTCTAAACTTCCCTCCACCTTGGCTTCACTTGTTGCTCTACCTGGGAAGAATGTATCTAGTTCAGTTTCCTCTAAAATGCTTTTCAGGCTCTCGGGACTTGGAAAAAGCAATTATCTATCAAATACCAGATGGCTGCGTAGATTAGCCCCAATGAGTAAAAACACAGTGATGCGAACAAAAGATGGTGATTAGCTGGTTGAATAACAACAGACCATCTCCGACCAGATGTACTGGAAACAAGAGCAGGATCAGATACTAACGTTTTTATTTTCTTGGGTTCATTAACAATGCATTCATTATTTCAATACTGCTCTGATGTTAACAGTAGAGAGATAAGGGGAGAGGGCTAACTTTTGCACACAGCATTCTCATTTTTTATTAAAATAGCATTTTTCTTAAAATCTCGTGATAAGAGATGAGTTAATGTTGTTTTCCATCTGGTTGTGAAGAATAGTAATGTGTGCTTCCTGGCAGATTTTTTTTAAGAATTCCAAGCTAAGCATTTTTGGCTCAGTTTATATGCCTGCTATGGAAAAACTAATACTTACACTGTCCACATATGCATACACAGGTCCATGGTATATAAAAAAGAAAAAGAAAGACAGTTGAGGCCCCCCAACGTTTTAGGCCACCATTCCAGTTCTGCTCAGTTAAAAAAAAAATGGATGTCGGGCAGGGGGCAGGGGGGAGGAGGGGACGGGTATATGCATACACAAAGAGCGCAATGCGCACCACCCGAAGGATGGACATATTTGAAACTCGGACTTAGGGGGTGAGGGGGGGCAAGGGCAACATACATAACCTAAACATCTGTACCCCCATAATATGCTGAAATAAAAAAAAGAAAAATAGATCAAGTAAAAAAAAAATGGAAACTTCGTAGGATGCTGCCTACTCAAAACCCTGCTATAATATAAACTCTAGGATCTCCCAACTCTCAATTAACTAAGGTATGGGTGGAAAGATCACAGATAATTTAAAGCATGGTTAAACCAAAACTGGTAAAATGTGGTACCAAAATTTTAATTTTAAAAATATTTAGTTTAAACTGTATCCGATATTTGGAAACACATTTTATAACACATCATTCAAAATTTTCTGCAGAGAGACCACTTTCCACTATACCTCAAGACTCTAGAAAGTAGGATTAGAGTGGAGGTGGGGTCATATGCATTACTTCACTCTGACTTTTTATTAGAGTGTCTTCTGTGAAAAGATTTGAGAAGCACTGCATAAGGGGCATCAAGAAAAATAGCATAAAATTTGGTTAGATAGATGTCCGTTCTGTTACAGTTATGAAGGGACTTCATTCAGTTATACTTTTCTTTGGAAAAAACCTAACCCTTAAGTAAGCCAAGCATAAATCAGCAATTGTCCTATTTATGAGGATTCAGCATTCAGAGAATAGTTTAAAGAAATACCAATGGCTACATTCTCAGAATTTCCTGATAGAAAACCATAAGTTTCCTCATTTATCTACTTTAGTGTCTCATTTGCCACTTTTGGTGTAAAAAGTTCTCATGATTTATATATACCTAGAATCTTACTGCTGAAGATTCTCTCTTTGATGATGATAATGATAGTCAGCACCTACATAGTGTTTACCGTGTGCCAGACACTGCTTTAAGTATTTTGCATTTAACCCTCACAGCAACCCTGTGAGATACTATTACCTCCATTTTCCAGATGAGGACACTGACTCACGGCGAGTTAAGTAATTTTCCCAGGGGCATGCAGCTTACAAATGGCAGAACCCAGACTGGACCCTGGGCAGTCTGGCTCCAGAGTCCTGCTCTTAAACATTACCTGTTCTTGCTTCTCATCATAGAAATTATCAAACTCTTACTGTTTATAAGGCTAATATTCATGAAGTTATTGGAAATGATGTTAGAAAACTGCTTGAATCACATGAGCAGCTCATCAACAAATGAGGATCTGGTAGAATTAGACAGTACTGACACAGTAGGTACCATTTGGCTATAATATAGGAAATAAAATGAAGCCCTGAAATATATTTTTTAAAATAAATTTCATTATGATCATGCTATGAACATTTGTGTGAAATAAAGGATATTATTTGGTGCTATTAGGAAGTTTTGTCCAAACAGCCTCACTCCAACAAGCACTTGATTTATACTTTATTTGGAGAATTAGTGACCGTTTCTCAATTATCTTCAGATGAAGATAATCTATATTAGAGCAATTGTATGCTTGAAATGTATTAGTCTAGTTACTGACACAGGACACTAGGAAGTTACCGGTGCCAGTGTCAGTAAGGGTATAAAGGGCTCATCTGTGATTGATTGCCCTGTCCCAGAGAGGAAGAGGCTGAGTGGCCTTCCTATGCCCCATCACTCCAGATTTCTTTGTCTTCATCATAAGAAAGGAAAGAACCCTCCCCCAGCAATAATTCAGGGGCTGCATTATTCCTGTGACCACCCTGAACTTCTTTTCCATATTAGGAAAGTGTGTGTATGTGTATAAGTGTGTATTTAATTTCCCTCTAGTTGACATATTCCTTCCTTAGTTCTATGCTGTTTGAAGACAAAATCTGCATGGTTTTTAAATCATACCAAATATTTAGGGTTACTTCTTCATCACTAAAGTTTGCCTTCTCCCAGACAGAGATTGCCCTCTCATGAGGAGACTCTATTGCAAAGAAACAAACATTTTCAGGCACATTTAAATGGAACATATAGGGGTTGTCAAGGAGTGAAAAAAAGTGATTATGCTCCATGAAAATTAAGATTTCAGCAGACTCAATACAGAAACCCAAATTGCAATTGAATGAAGGGAGATTATTCATTACCACCATATTAATCTTGGACTTCAGTCACTGGAATTGAGATCATCCAGCTAGCCACTGTAAAGCAGTTCTGAGTCCAGTCTTGGGAAATTCTGTTAATCAAGTAGCTTGACAATGATCAAAAATTAAACTTCAGCTTTTATGCTTTAGGCCCTGAAAATTTGAAGATGGTTGATACTGAAATGATCTAAATATTCAGAAAAATCTCTTTGCCCAGAACAGTGAGTCACAGATATTTTAAGCTGCAATGGGTCTTTGACAATAGCCTTTGCCATTAAACTCAAATCTCCCTTATCCAATAGTTCACCTTGTAAAATCTCAACCTGTCTGGGCAACCCCACCTGGCTTGATCTACCACCAAGGTACCGTTATCTGTCAAATGTGTCAAAATCTAATAGTTTCTACATGCTGGCTTTTCATTCTAATTTTAATGGAAGCAGAGTTCTTTCTTCCCAGTAGTAGATCGATTAACCAAACTGCATTGAAGTCTGGGAAGGTTAACTTTTCCCTTTAGGACTAATAATCCTAAGTAGAATATAAAAGATGAAATTTTTCTTTTATCTAGGAAAATGCATTGGTTAGATTTCTCCTCAGAAAGCCTCTCTGAGTTTAAATGTAAGTGGGCTCTTTTTTAAAAGACCTGCTGAGGATCACCCTTTGGAAAGAACAGCCTGAGTTTCTGGTATGGATTTATCACTGGGCACATCTAAGCATTAACAAAACATGAGAAGTGAATCTTGGAAATCCCATGGTCATTAGGTAGTAGTATACTGTTGTCCTGTTGAGGTTTTTATGTCTGTTGGTTTGAAGGTTCATGATAAGGCATTTTCCTTTTGTTTTAATGGTCGTGTAGCCTTAAACACTGCCTAATGTTTTTATTTTCCTTTATGTGCTGGAGAAACTGCTCCAGCCAGCAAACCTCATTTTTCCCTTGTCCCAGAAGCACAGGGCCCAGCTAGAGGTGTGATGGAATCCACCTGTCCTTCCAATAAAGCCTTCTGAAGTAAAAGGAAGACACCTCTTGTGTAATAACATTAATACCTCTTGGATAATATTAATAATAGCACCCACACCAAAATATGTCTTGACAAGATGGTATTTCTGCCAAAGGTGCACATAACTTAGTTTTGTCCTTTCTGGCACCAGCGTCTTCACTGTACTGTCTAGTCCAGACATCTAGATATAATAGTAGTAGATTTTAATCTTTATCTAGAGGTAGAGGACACTTTATCATAGCAAAAGTATCACAGGTTGAGTATCTCTTATCTGAAATGCTTGGGACAAGAAGCGTTTCAGATTCTGGATTTTTTCATATTTTGGAATATTTGCATATACATAACCAGTTGAGCATTCTTAATCTGAAATCTAAATGCTCCAATGAGTGTTTCCTTGGAGTGTCATCAAAAAGTTTTGGATTTTGGAGCATTTTGGACTTCAGATTTTCAGGTCAGGGATGGTCAACCCATAGTTGAAAATGCTCAAACCATCACTCTGAAATGATAAGTGAATAGATATGAAAATAAATCTATGTACATTTTCATGGATATTAAATCAATACATCTCCCCCCTTCTCTTAAAGTCTTACTCCTAAGCGACATGATTCCCAAGGCACAGCGGGCCCAGTGTTCCAGTGTGGGAGACTGGCGAGACAGTGGCATTGAGGAATGAAAAGCCTGTTAAATTCCCATGTTATCTTCTCCTTTGATCTAAAGAAGACAAGCCGGCAGGACCTGTCTCACAGGGTTCTCCTATAGTGTGGAGATCGGAGTCAGGGAAAATGACCATACGATATAAGAAAAATGAAAGACAGTCCTGCCTCTGTCCTGGCTAGGCTGGAGATGGGGTAGGAAGAAGAATGAGAAGAGGGCAAAAGACAGAAGTGGGCACAGGGGCACTTCCTGAGTTCTCTGTGAGCTTTGGTGTCGGGAGACTGAGGAATTCAGGGAGCACCGTGAGCACAGGACTCGGCCCTGCACTCCTGTGGGGACTGGGAGTGGGCAGGAGCACTGCAGAGGCCCTTCAAGCCAGGGAGGAGCGGCTCAGTCACCACACAGCAGGGCAGCAGAAGAGATATTGGGGTGGCCCACTGGGCCCGGGGCTATTTTGGCAGATGTCAGGGTCTGCAGCAGCCGCAGCTGAGGGAAAGCTGAGCCAGCAAAGGAGAGGTGGCCGGACCTACTTGGGAGCATTGCTGGAAGTAAAAGAAAGGGCCAGCCTGATACTGTACCATCAGAGGCCAGAAGGGTGACAGGGGAAGAAAGGACATTATTGCAGACCAGGGGTGCCCGTCAGTACATATGAAAAGACTGGCACAAGGCCTGATATCCCTGACTCCCCACCAGACACTGAGGACTGCGGTGCCGTTTTAGGAAGAAGGGAGGCTATCAAGGAGTCTGAATATTTTCTAATGGGACTGCTTAAATTGCTGGACTAAGTTTCAAGCTGGATTAGACACTTACAGTAAAAGCTATTATATCAGATGTGATGAGAACCGATTTTTTTTAAAATGATTAAAAAAGAATCATAAATAACGTGTGTATGTGTATATATATCTTAAACATTTTATTGTAATTTAATATAAATGTACATTAGCAATCTTTCAATGCAGGGCTAAGACCTTTTCTTTGCATATTTGGTCTTTTAATTAGAGTTTTGCTTCTTATTTTGTGCATAAATCATCCCTATAATATATCATCTACTCATCTACAATTTCTAGTTGTATTTTCTTTACTAGGTCAAGAATTCTTTAAGGTACTTGCAAAGAAATTAGAGTTCAGAATCTTAGATTTCTACAATTAAAAAAATTTTTTTTTACAGTTACCTTGACACCTAATTGAAAATGTTGTTAAAGGAAACTTGCCTTAATTAAGTCTATTCAAAGCATTCAATTTAGTTTTAATACAGACAACTCTCTCTCCTTAGTCGTTTTTTTCTCATTTTGCAGTATATTATATAATTAAAATAAGGAAAATGGATATAAATAGACTTGGAGACAAAACTGACTCTTGAAAGCAGACAATGTAGAGACAGCCCTGGGAGAAACCTGTCACTTGCGAGTTCTCAGTGTCCCAGGGAATCGGGAAATGTAGAGAAGGTGTTGAGGAGTACTGGTTAACTCAGCAAGTCAGTTAGATGGAAATTGGTTAAGAGCGTAAATTGTGTGACATTTTCTAACAGCAGATTAGGGCTCAAAAGGAAAGTCAGGTTATAGGTGACATTTTTAAAATTGTATTTAGTTGCATGTATGGTGGGTTAACTTCACAAATTCTCTGCGTATATTCTATAATAAGTTAACCAGACGATAAACGTATGTAGCTCATTCGTAAAAGGATATTTAGTGGAACACTGATTTTTCTACTCGTCCTTTTCCATGATATTCTTGATCCACTGATGGTAAACAATAAGATGTCTCTTTGTCTGTGGAATCTATTCTAGTTTCTACTACACCCCTCATCAAAGGGCTTTTAAAATATGGTCTTCGTTATTGCATTTGTAAGGAAGTTTGCTTCCTGCCACAAATTTTCCAGGATCATAGTTGCTTACTCTACTACTTAAACCAGACTTGGCTTGGCTTTGTTGCTCTGGCTCTGTCTATATTTCTCTAATCTGCATCCTCTTTCAATGCAATGACTGCTTTGACAGTTGACTAAATAGGTAGGAGGAGATGTTTTAAGCTACATTTGGTGAGAAAAGTAGCTTCCTGATTGGGGTCCAAGTTAGAAACAGTTGTTTCCCCATTGAAGGGACATACGGGTGCTTTTGGTTTAAAGATTACGTTTCTCTCTGCCCCTTACCCTATCTCCTCTTCTGCCTGTCTCCAAAGGTGCTCCTGTTTAAATATTTCACGGACAGTGCCATGCAGCCTTCACCTGCTCCGTGCTCAGGCACTATTTACCTGTGTAGTGGCCTAATCCCAACTTTCTGTGGCCACCTGAATCCACACTGGAGCAGGCTGAAGGGAAAGTTGATCGAAAGCTCTTCCCTGACATTCCGCCTGTGTATGTTCATCTACAGGTTTACAGAACCAAAAATCCTACAGGCCTTGGCCGTGGAGCAGGGAGCAGAAAATTAGTAAGAGGTCACTGATTTCTCCAGCTATTGGAAAGCTTTCCCGTAATAATGAACAGGTGCCTTTACTTTGGCCAGTAAATTGAAGATCTTGCATTTCTTGTTAGTCAGAGGATGAAGTCTCCAGAACAGAGTTCGCATCCTTCCCGTGCTGGATGATCAAGGGAAATAACCTATGTTTTGTTGTATTTTTCTATTATTTCCTCTAGAACCAACACTGTTCACTTCATTAGGGACTGTTAATTGTGACTTCACGGTATTGGTTACTGCTTATAATCCATTTGTGGCACATTTTTGAATCTTACCTTCAAGGTATTGGAGGAACGGGTAAGTTAACTTCCCTAAAACCACCTGAACTGATATTGCTGTTCTTTCCTACTACAAACATAGCTTATAATTTATTTCTTACTGTCCTAGCTCTGAACTGTGCCTCCTACAAGGCTACATAATGTAAACTGATTTTAAAAGGCACAGCATCAGCCACTGTGCTGGGGTCAGTTTTTAAAATCCCAAAAAGGCTTAGGAATCAAAACCCAGTTTAAAACTTAGCCCATTTTATTTATAAGTAGAAACAGAAATGTCAGTCTGAGAGCATATTGTGACAAATCTCTGGGCAATGTGTCCTTCAGTGATTTGTGCAGTTATCCCTGGAAAGAGCATATAAGGAAATAAGTCTTCCCAATCCAAATTTCCTTTTGATAAAACCTTGGCAAAAGCTTTTCTAATCCTAGCCTTCAAGTCTTTAAGAATAATTTTGCTGGATGATGCATGCTTTGAGGATATGATATTTTAAATATCATTATATTGCTTCCAGACATCTGAGGGTTTAGCATGCAAATTAATGAGTATCATTTCTCCTCTCCCCCATACATGTGCAAATATGTGTGTGTATGTGTGCTGTCATGGCAAATCAGTCAGCCACGTCAGAGAACCAGACCTTGTGCGAGTCACTTAACCTTTCCAAGCCTGTCTTCTCACACTGTAACATGAAGGAATTGCACTATATTTTAAGCCCTTCACAGTTACAGCATTCTTTTATTCTACTGGGGAAGAATTGTGTGTCCACATGCTTATGTGTGCTCTGCATAGGAAGATAACATAGACTGAAGTTTTATCTTTGAAAGCCTAGCATGGTATGATTCATGTATGCACACGGATTATTCTCGTTTATATTTTAATGTATGTAAGCTGGAGAGGGGGATTTTTAAAAGATTAAAATCATTTTTGACTAAATATTGCATCTATACCTAAACTTTACCATCACCTCACCACTAGCAACTTCAGTGTTTAGAGACCATGGGCAGGAAGTTACTATGGCAGAATGGTGTGACATGGAGCTCCTGCAGGGCTGAGAGGTAGGGTAGAGAAATTCTGGGCCTGGGGCTCCAGGCTGTCACTCACTCCTTAGCATAGGAGGGGTCTTGTCTGTGACCCAACAGGACAATGCAGCTAACCAGTTCCCATTCACTTTCAGTGGAGTGTCCTTCTAGCTTACCTTAGGCTTTACATATATCAGAGCACCAGTTGCTGGAAAAGGAAATAGGCAGGAACAAATAACCAATAGGCCTTAAAAAAAAAAAAAATCTGATACCTCACATGCTCGTTTTCTGCAGAGCCATTAAAGGCTGTCTTTTAGACTTAATTCTTCATTTCTGCCCTGCTAAGATGAAAACCACAGTTAGTCTTCGCCTCCTTTCTTGATTCTCACACCCCATTAAGATTGAGGCTAATTTGTCACATTTGACACTGACGAATGTTATTATTCAAAGCTGAATTAAAAAGGGAATTTATAGAGAACAAAACCAATAAGCCAAGCAGCCCTGACATTTAATTTTCTTGGAAACCTTTCCCATCAAGCCAGGCAAGTCTGCATACTACACATTTGCAAAATGAAAAGTGGTGCTATAGTAGGATTATCTCCTCCTGTAAATGATGAGTGAATAATTTGAAAGAGATTGGTTGCTATAGATGGTCCTTTCTCCTTCCCTTGTCCTCCACCCACCCCACCCTGAAATGACATTTGGGAGTTCCAGCTTTTAGAGGCAGTATGTTAGGTCCTGTTTTATTCCTTTTTTCACAGGAATGGAGTGTTTTGTGAAGCATATGGGGAGAATTGTTATCGATGTTTCTGGCCACCATTCCAGTTTTGTACTATTAAGAATATTGCTTCCTTCATCCTTGAGTCCAGAGGGTCAGTAAACACTGTCCATTTACCAAGAGTTCCTTTAAATCTCAGTATGAATTATTTGGGATTAGTTCAGGGCACTGTTTGACTTCTTAAGGTACACTGAGCTCACAGAAGGAACAATGTTTCAAGATCCATTTAGCTTCCAGTTTTAGTCAGGGTGGCTAATGCTAGTTGCTTTAACAAAGAGCCAAAATCTCAGTGGTTCAACATAAGAATTTGTTGTTCACATCCTGGCCCAAGACTGGTTGACAGGGGTGAGCTGGAGAGGGGTCCTGTTCCATGTAGACATTTAGGAACCCAGAGTTCATCCATAATGTAGGTCTGCCATCTCTCATTCCTCCGCTGGGTTCTCTGCGTCTACCTGACTGGGAAGTGAGACAGATAGTAGAGGACCATGCAGGATAGGACAGGTGGGTCTGTATCCAGGACATTGACTAGAATGCAGTCACACGACCCCACCTAACTACATGGGAGCTTTGGAAATGTAGTTTAGCTTTGTGATCTGAAGAACAAGAAACAAGATTGATGAACACATAGTACTGACTCTGCCTTTGTTCCCTTTCCTCTTGCTATGCATACCTGCATATGCAGTTCTAGTCCTAGGATAATCTACCTGTGATGTCACCAAGGCACGTGGGATTTGACTGATCTAGTGATTAGGCACATATCCATCTGTTCCTATTGTATTCTATTTGCTTCGTTTTGTTTTGTTTTGGGAGGGAGATGACATTTATACCTGTTAAGGGTAAACACATAAATATAGACCCTGCTTGAGTCATCATATTTTTAAAGTGGAGTTCTACAGGGAGTGAATGCTGACCATTCAGTATATACACACGGGAAGTAAGAGAGGCATCATCTATTCATCTGTTGTATTGGGAAGAGTTTTAAATGATTGTTCTTCTCTGCCAAGCTTTTCCTCTTGGGGAGGAAGAGAGAATTCTAGGGCTTCAAGATGAGCAAATGATTAAAAAAAAAAAAAAAGCCAAAGAGATTTTAGCTTAAATGATAAGGGAATAAATTGTCACCAAGATGTCTAGTAACAGAAGTTTACTTGATAATTAGAGACAGTGGTTCTAAAGAGATTCTTTTATGCCACTTGACTGTATTCCAAAATTCAAGGTCTAAGAAATTCTTAACTCAAGTTGGTTCTTGATTAAGAAGCCATTTAAACATATGAAGGACTTACTAGAGGCGACCAAAAGAAGTTGACAGACATATTGACAGGGAATTGATAGGAACCAATGATTGTTTTAAATACATGTGAGTTCTGGGCTTGTATATAAACTTTAAGCAAATCCTTCAGCAAAATGTGGTAAAGGCATAGATTGGCATTTTTATTGGGTTTGCAAGTATTTCACAGGGGAAATTTTTATCCATGGACATTTTGGGCCCATCAAATATGGTTCTGTATGGTTTTGCTTGGAATCCTGTACCCCAAGAGGAAAGTGCAAAATGAAATATTGCTTTTTTATTGATTATAGTACTGACTTCATCTGCCAGGAAAAGGCTGGCACTGCAAGAAAAAATATCTCATCTCCATGGCAACAGAAATCTTAACTTTGTATCACATGAAAATGAAATTATTTTTTTCTCTAGTCTTAAGGATCACAGTTTTGCAAATATGTGAGTGACCTTTGGTAATAGGGCTTTGTTAGAGCATCTGGGCCAAGGGGCTAATGTCCAGGTGAAGGCCTTTAGCACTTTTATTATGTCAACCCTGATTTTATTTATATCAGGGCAAAAAGTGATACTTAGACCACGAAAGATATTATTTTCCTACCAAGAAAATGACCTTGTTTTTATTCAAGAGGTATCTCAAGGGTAGAAGAATGAGAAATTTCATTTGTTTAAGTTGTCTGAATATTGCCAGACCCCCAGAAATGGGGGGAAGGAGGAGCTAATTAATCCCTATTGGATGTTACAATCTTCTTTTCCTGCTAAGTCAGTGGTCTCCTTCTTCTGTCCTTAAACCCTTAAGACAGTGGAACCAATTCTGGAAGGGACACTGGATCACCCTGATCTAGAAAACTGAGCTTCTCTAAAAGTAGAGCTGCGGAGAAATCACTTGCCATCTCTATTTTTAAACCTTAAAATGACAGTAAATCTGACCAGCTGTATTTCTTCAGTAAAGAAGCAGAGTGGGGGCAGGCACAAGAAGAGACCTAACATTTATTGGTCACATGCTCTGTGCTGGGCACTGTGCTAGCTGCTTGAAGGACTCAGAGGCTGTAGTGTGCATCAGCTTTCTTGCTTTTGCGAACAAAGAGGAGCATCGGCTCATGCTGTGTGTTAGAGGCAGTCAGGTCTATATGAGGATCTAAACTAACACTTCCATATATTCTGTAACCATCGGTGCCAGATATGTTATGATTTGGTCAAAGTCGAAGGAGCTGGTATTTCAGTTAAATAGGAGTTCTTTGCAAAGAAAAAAGTCTCAAAAGTGCTGCTCTGGTCCATTTTTATTCTTAATGATCAAAAACATTAAGTCATTTTTCATTAATAATTAATTGGAGGAAGTGACAGTATATTTTTGAAAGAACTCTTGTGGTTCTTTTAAGAAAAATTTGTAGGGGCCTAAAATCAGAGGAGTATCAGTTTTAATGAAGCAGTTCAGTTCCCTCCAGAGCCTTAATAACTGGGTTTTAAATTCACCGATGTTTTCTCTCCCACTATTCACTATCTTTGCTTAGTATACAAACTTTCACCTATGTTAGTAGGAAATAGGCCTCTTCTCTTTCAAATTTTTGAGAGATGTTTATGGAAGTTACTATTGCATCTATCAGGATAGGCTGATTTATGTCATGGTAACAGACAGCCACAAAATGGCAGTAGATGACAATCACACAAGTGTCTTCCTCACTCATGCTACATGCCAACAAGGATGAGCTATAGCTCTGCTCAATGTCATCTTTACTGTGGGACCTAGGTGAATGATGTCACCTCTGTCTGGAACTCTGCCAGTTTGTGGTCCAGGAAAAGAAAATTTTCTCCTGTTAATTGAGCCCTGGCTGTTAAAGTTTCTTCCCAACTTCCTGCTTTTAGCTGGTCAACATTCATACTTTGTCATTGCCCAGTGGGAAGCCACTAAAGAATTTGAAGTGTAGTAATGTGGGGATCAGATTGGATTTTTAGAAACTAAGATAGCAAGCAGGAAACCGCTGGGAGGCTAGTACAGCTGCCCACTGCTGGATGTGGCGGGGGCCTGCCGTGAATAAACTGATCAGGTGAAAGCATGATGTTGCCACTGTGTTGTACAGAACCTGATTATTGATGTGCCCAGACCGCGTGAATATGTCTCTGTGGTGCTCACCTGCCAGAGTGGCCCAGCCTCTCAACACCAGTCTTTCCAATCAGGTTGGTTTCCTGGCCCTACCCCATCCCACCCAGCCCCTGCTTCCTGCTCTTTCCAGCTGGCTGTTTTGCTGAGATCCATGCGTGTCCCATGGTCAAAGCTGCACAAGCTCTGACAGATGGAAGAACAGATGCTTAGACGTGGGAGGAAGAGTCAGGAAGCCAGTACAATAGCAAAGGAAGGATACATTGAGGTTTGTTACCTGATAAAATGTAGAGGGTAAGAGTTTCACCTTGGGTTATTGAGAGAATAAGTCCATTACTCAGACAGAGAACTCAAGGGAGTGGTTGAAATATGTATTAAAACTAGTTTATTAGTCTTATTTTGGAGAAATTGCATTGGAGGTTGGAGTAGGACTTCTCTGAGTAGTCGTCCAGCAGACAAATGGGAAGCTCAGGAAAGTGTGCACAGAGGCGTCGCTAATGCAGAGGTAACTAAAATGTGCGTTTGAAGAAATCGCCTAGGGAGAAAGTTTAGAGGAAGAAGAGAGTGTGGAGACCAGCATAGGCAGGAATGCCCATTGGTGAGGTACAAGAGGGAGAAGAGACAGAAAAATGAACTGAGAGGAGTGTGGAGAGAGGGGAATTGAATCAAGGGAACAGAATGCCACAAAAGTAGGGTCTCTTTTTTATATCTACAGGTAGGATTGCTCCCCCAGGGCACAGTGCCACTGCCCACTGTGACAAAGTTCCCATAGACTTTAACACATTTCCACAGATTTACTTTCTACCTTGCATCATGGCAAGGTATTGAAATAATTTTTATATATCTTTTGTACTGTGTATTCTCAATTAAGGTGATTTCTTTTCCCCAAGGGGATCAAAATTGATTTGGAAAGGGGGAAAATTTAAAAAAAAAATGCGCTTTTTAATAATTTACATTTAACCTTTCACCTTTCCTACCATGATGAAATCCACCCCCCCCCTTTTTTTTTTTGCCAGTTTTCAGTGTTGTCAAGAGGACTCTTGCATCAAGGTGGAAGTTAAAATAAATAACCGTTAAGTCCTTCTACAACTCTGTGGTTTTTAGGTCTGAAGAATATATGTGTGATTGTGGAGAGACATAAGCTAAGGAAGAATTTATGGCAAGAAAGGGTTTTGGAGGAGGAAAGTCTCCAATGAAATGTGTTTGAATTGCCAGAGGAAAGGAAAGAGGACATCCCCTGTAGGCAATGCATTCTGAAGTGAAAATGAGCCGTGCAGGCTTGTGTGTGACTGTGCCTGGAAGGAAGTAGGCACGCGGGCAGTTTCATGAGGAAGAAGAGTGTGTTGGGAAACAGTAAAAGATAAGATGAGACCATGCAGAGGAAATGTGATATATGAGGCAAAAGGAGGCCTGTATGGATGCTTGAAGCGAAAATTGAGGTGTGTGTGTGTATGAGTGAGCAAGAGAGATTTCAGGAAAAAAAGTCAGTTTCAGCAGAAAGATTAGTGAGAAGTCTTTTTCAGGAATCTGTACCTGAAGTGTTACTTTATCTAGGACATAGTACATTCCTGAACTAGTAGAGAAGATTCTAGAAAGGTTTTGAGCGTTGTTTTACAAAGCAATATTTCCTTTATTACAAAGGGAACAGAAATGTGTGGATTTAGCCTCCAGTGTGGGAGCCTAAAGAAGAGGTAAAATTTTGTCTTTAAAAAAAAAGATAAAATGGCATTTGCGCACTTGTTCTTGCCCCTCAATTTAAAAAAAAAAAAAATGTATAAAAAAAGAGAAAAGTTGCTCATTTTAGCCACATTTTAAAGAGCCAAAAGAGATAATTCAGTGAATGAAAATCATTTCTAAGAAGCCTGTGTGATTATTAATGATGTGGGCATTTGGTACATTTGAGTTTTCAAAGTTAATTTTTAAGAAATTCTGCACTTTTTTAAATTTTTTTTTATTTCAGCTTATTACGGGGGTACATATGTTTAGGTTACGTATGTTGCCTTTGCCCCACCTGAGTCAGAGCTTCAAACATGTCCATCCCCAAGACGGTGCGCTTCACACCCATTGGGTGTGTGTATGGAAAATCTGCACGTTTTTATCTAGAAGTGGGGAGCAGCCTGATTTGATAGAAGGGCAGTGAGCTTAGCAAAGTCCTGAGTTGGAATCATGGCTTTGCCACCAACTACCTTTATGACCTTGATTAACCTAAACTTTAAGTTCTCCAAAATGAACAAGAACACTAATGCCTATTTTATGAGTCTGATGTGAAGCCCTCGATAAAACAGTCCTATCTGGCATATTTTGGGGAGTGTAGTCATTGCACAATAAATGTTAAATTTCCTTTGCTTTTACCTACAGTTGCGACATGATACCCAAATGCATGATAGAGCCTTAACATATACCTTCAGATCTATTTCTCAGATTACTGATCAACTAGAATAAGGAGATGATAATGTTTTTTCACATTTTAAGCTTTTTGTATAAAATTGAGTTTATTATTAAACCAGTTAAATGTAAGCATTGGCTGGACTGAATCATATTTATAAAATATTTCATTATAAGCTTTAATGAAATGCAAATGCTTAGGAATAGTAGGAACATTAATCCTTATATCAACCTCTACTTAATATATTAATAATAATCTTACCTCTTTTCCCATGAATTAATAATATAAGTATCAAATAATTTCACTAGACTTCCTGAGATTCTGACTTTGCTAGAGTATGTTTATGTCAGTTTTGCTATGGGTACTTTTCTGAATTTATTAATAATAATTTTTCAAATTATATGTCTTCTTTAGTGACTAGACTCATTCTGGACTAGACAAAGTGAAATAAGTTACCTTTTCTGCTTTGTATTTTTTAAATCAACATCCTGGATGTTCAAACTTATCAGCATCAAAAAAGGAAGTAAAAGCCACATGATGTTTTTTCATTGTGAAATCCCATAATTTTTTTTCCAATCATCAGGGAAACTAATTCACTTTCTCCAAGTTCTTTCATCTCTGCTGGCCAGAGAGGCTATGTAGGTGTATGTGAAACAGAACGTGGATTGGGACGACCTTCGTTTCTCATATGGAGCAGCTGTCCTATGTTAAAGGCTTTCGACCTTCCTGGTTATAAATTCCACCTCATGAAATTGTAATTTCTTTAATCCTATACAACACAGCCAAAATAATCAGAATGGAAAAATTTTAATTACAGAGACCTATTTGGATGTGGCATAATAGCTACCATATGCACTGACGCAGTAAGATACAGTGCCTGACCCCAGGGCACTAACCCTTGATGGGTATGCGTGTGTGTGTGTGTGTGTGTGTGTGTGTGTGTGTGCGCGCATCTCAAAGGACGATAGATAACAGCTATTTAACTATCTGCTATATAAATTACATATAATCGTAAATCTTAGAAGAACAAACTTGTTCAATCATACCCTGAACTTTCCCACGTTTGAACTTTCAATTCTATTTACTATGTGTGAAAGAATACCAAAAACAATCATAATAAGAATAGACACCTAATTATGCCTCCTTATGATCTATAGGATACTTCCACATGTATTATCTAATTTAATACGTACAATGAGAAATCTCCGAAGGGTAATACTATTTCTCATCTTTAAAGGTAAGCAAACTGAGGCTCACACAATTTAACATGTATAAGATCTCCTAGGCCTATAAGAAAGACTAAGATAAAATGTAAAATCTTCTAACTTTGCATCTATCACATTTATTGCTTTTCTCATTTCATTCCTCTTGACATTCTACCTACCCTTTGATGTTCAACTCAGCTGCCATCTTCTTCATGTAAGATTCTCCCCAGTCATCCCATCTAGAGGAAATTCTTCCTGTTTTCAACTCCTTAAATACCACATACCATATACACTATTTCCGTTGTGGTTCTTAACCTACAGTGCCTTTGTGTTGTCATTTTTACTGTACGTGTCATTACCACTCCCAGATGGTTAGCTCTTTGAGTCCAGGGGGTGTCGTGCACAACTTATTGGTCGTAGGCATGCAGGAAAAGTGTGAATGAGGGAGTGAGAGAATTAATATAAATAAATGAATGAGTAATGTTCCAAGAGTCTCTGGGATGAAGCAGTGTTCTGATGACAAGAATCTTTACTGTTCAGTTGCCAATAAAGGGGGAATGAGCTCAGATATAATCTGAAGCTGAGCTTTGAACACAGAGACACAGTGCATGACAGACCACAGTGGGCTCACCTGTTTGGTTGTGGTCTTCGCTTTACCATTGTTTCCTTAATTTTCCTTTTCATGCTGCTACTCTTACAGACAATAGCTCTGGAGCAATCAGGTAAAAATGTCCCACCTTTTTCTTTCATTATCTAATAGTTCTCCTTTAATCTGGAATGATGAGGGGACTTTTCAACCTTTCTCTCCACCTTTTGCAGATAAAGCAGATCCTTTACCTGATAAGCCATTGACCACACTGCTCTCCTTGTCATCTTTTCATTTTTCATCTGCTCATCTCTATGTCTTCCTCAACCACTGTAGTCTGGTTGGAGCAGGGAGAATTCTCTTTGAAGGAGGTCACACTGACTGTCTTGATAGCTTGAGAGGCAATCACTGTGGGGATAACATTATATGTGCTGGGTTTTTTTTATTTTTTTGAGATAGTTGCCCTAGCCAGAGTGCAGTGGCATTAACACAGCTCAGTGCAACCTCAAACTCCTGGGCTTAAGCAGTCCTTCAGCCTCCAAGTAGCTGGGACCACAGGCGTGTGCCACCATACCCACCTAAATTTTTGTGTTTTTTTGTAGAGAAAGGTTCCCACTGTGTTGCTCAGACTGTTCTTGAACTCCTGACCTCAAGCAATCCTCCTGCCTTGGCCTCCCAAAGTGCAAGGATTATAGGCATGAGCCACCACACCCAGCCTGTGCTGCTTTTGTTGAATGGGCAAAATACCAACACGTTTCAAATAGGGCTCCCAAAGAGCTTTTTATCACTGTGTAGTCTCTGACTTTGGAACCTGTCAGTAGAATATTAGATTGCTAATAAAAATGGAAGTCAGTTAGCAAGATAATTAAAAAAAAACATACAGTGTTCCTTTCCAGAGTACGTAGTTTCAAATGATGATGGTGGCCATGTAGATTGATGTAACCCTCATGGAAAGTAATTTAGCAACATGTATCATAAATTGGTATATGTTTATACCTCTTTTGACATGGCGATTTCCTTCTGGGACTCTAGTCAGAGGAAATAATTTTAAAGTTAAAGATATATGCAATGTATTGGGTAGGAGATTATACTCAGTGGCATCAGACTATTAGAGCAGCTTAACACAACAGACATTTTTCCTTCTCACATAACAAGAAGTGAGACCAGCATTTAGGGCTGCTGAGACAGCTCTATGATGCCATCAACATCCTAAGCTCCTTCCGTGACTTTTGTCCTCCTTGTCCTTTTGTGGTTGCAGGGTAGCAAGTTTATCACATGCCATTGTTCCAGGTGGGAAGAGAAAAAGACCAGGAGGACAGACAAAACTTACCCAGAAATCCCAAATAGACTTCTGTTCAGTTATCATTAGCCAGAATTATGTCCCCCCTAACTGCAAGGGAGATCAGGAAATTAAGAGTTGTGTCAGATACATTGTCAGGTTAACCAAAATTGGCTTTTGTTAGTAAGAGAAATTGAGAGAATGGCTATTGGTAAAACAACTAGTAGTGTCTTCCATAGAAATCAATATACTCATGATAACAAAAGTAAAATAATGGAGACATGCTTAATATCCCATTCACAGAGTAATAGATTAATGAAATGATGTAACATATAGACTAGACTATTATATAACTACAATATATTAATCATAGTTTGATCAGGAAAACAGAAGCCACTCTAGGTCTGAGGCATAGGAAACATTTTAATACAGGGAATTAAAGGTTTATACAATGTTTGGAGGGCTGGAGGAGTGAGATCATAAAGGGCTACTGTGTTAGCTTGGACCCTCCCAAAGTAGAGCCTGAGACAAGGGAGTTTATTTGGGAGGTGATACCAGGGATCAGCAGTGGTAGAGTGAGGATAGAGGAATGGCCAACATAGAATGTGTTATAGAGGTTGCATTAGGAAAGTAGAGGCTTGATTCTATCAGTATCTACTAAGAAGCAGAGCACCTTCCAGAATTGTCCTCCCAAAGTATAAAAAGTAAAAGGATTTATTTATTGGCTCCCATGAGTTGCCCCCAGGAATATGAATTCCCTGTATTTCTGAGCTGCACATGCGTATGTGGACCAAGCTAATTCCCGTGGCACTTGCAACATTGGAGGTACCCTACAACAGAAAATGGTGATGTGTAGCCTGCACTTGAGGCAGAATGCTGCCATCATGGTGAGTTGAGGCTGTATGGAACTGCGCAGTCATGGCTGAAACCAGAGGTGAAGACAAGAGGATATGAGCCAGGGTGCAGTGGTTTCAGCTGTAGCAAATTTCAGAAACTCAAACATGAAGGACCCATAGGTAAGTAGCCACTAAAGGCCGTAACTTCTCATAGTACTGAAATGAGTGGTTGTCGGATAAACACTTAGAAGCCTCTAGAAAGACCTTTCATCTCTTGTCTATCACTGTTCCACAGCTGCTACTGAAGGAATAGTGGCTTCTCTTTCCCTGTCATCTTTCAAATGTTCCACAAGTGTCTTTGATTGGTGGAATCTAATGGGAATCCTGACAGCAAGGCCTCTGAGACATGTAGTTTTCAGGTTTCATGTCCCTAAGATACAAGAGAAGGGTAGGGGTTGTTCTAAGTATAGATAAATGATATCTGGCTCATCAGCAACTGATGAATTATTTATGAAGAGTTTATAAAAACATGTACAACTTGTTTTAATTACATCTAGCTTACCCCACTGGTGAGAGAGAGATTCCTGCCCTCAGGTTATGAGGATTGTGGAGTGCCCAAACACAACACCCAACACTGGCTAGATGAGGTCAGCAGCAGTTTATTAGTCACCTATAGCTCAGAGAGAAGGATGCTGAACACCATGCAGGGCCATCTGGGATTGCACTTGGGAACAGCGTGAACAACCAGGGGCTATGGAGGCAGGTTGGTGATATCAAGAGGATAGGATGCCCCCTGGTTCCCTCCGGAGGATGTGATTGGCTTGTTTGAATAATTCCACTGGCTGGCAGGGAACTGCAAAACACCACACAGGGATAAGCAGGAACTGTGCCTGGTCCCTTTGATAAGAAGGACTGTTTGGCTGGAGGATTTTATCCATGGGAACAGAGCGGAGAGGGAACATGAGAGGTTAGGCCATTCGATGTCCTCCTGATTTTATCAGATGTCATAATGGTGCATAATACTAAGCCTTCATTTTAGACCTTACACCACATAAATGACAAGCAGTCTTCACTAGTTTGAGTAGAGAAAAAAGGGCACTTTTTTTTTTAAAGTAAAGGTGAAATGGCTCATTTAATCAGCTCATTTTGCAAAGCAGCCTTTTTTCCCTAGGATTTCCTCTGTTTTGTGGTAAGCCCATGAACCTCAAGGCCCAACTCAATCCCAAGGGTCAGTCTTTGGTATAGTGTCTCCTAGGAAAGGAAAATTTAAAAAAACAGGGCTGGCACTTAGCATTGGAAAATATTTGAATGAATGAAAATAATTGAATGAATGAATGCCTGAACCAGAAAGCAATCTCAGACAGGAGCGGAGTCCTGAGCTCCTCAGTGCTTTTGCTTCTGCAGGCACTCGCTTTCCCTGTGTCCTGCAGTCGCTCTCCCGCCAGCCGTGACATACATGGGTTCAACACCACCTTGTCCCTCGTGGGAGAGGAATGCAGACTCTCCTCCTTGAATCTGAAACACAGTCCTCCCTGCCTCAGCAGCTGCTGCCACAGCCTTTAATGGCTTGAAGGGAAAGCAGGAAGAATCCAGAGCCTAGGAAACATTGCCCTCCCAATCTGCTCTAACATGAGCCAGTTCACAGGGTCAGAAATGACAAATGAGTTTTCTCCATCACACACTCATTGTTGTTTTTAATGTCTTTTGTTGTTCCCACCCAAGCCTGCCTCTCTCTCACACACACACACACACATACACGTATTTTCTCCAGCCTTTATTAACTGTGCCGTCCAATATGGTAGCCATTCGCCACATGTAGCTATTTTAAATTTAATTATAATTTTAAATTCAGCTCCCCAATTAAACTAGCCGTGTTTTAAGTGCTCAGTAGGCACCTGCAAGTTAGAAGCTACTGTATTAGTATAATACAATTTATAGAACATTTCTGTCATCACAGAAAATTTCTGTTGGACAGCACCACCTACATCAATTTTGTAGGATCATTCAGGCTTTTATTTAAGCAGTATATTGAAGGACTGTTGTGTGCCTGACCTTATTCTAAACATGAGGGATGCAGCAGCAGCCAAGACACACATTTCTGCAGAACTTACACGTTAATTTATAAAGCCTACATCTAAGTTTCAGTGTGTATCAACAGCTTACATAGGGACAGCACTGGAAAACCGATGGCTAATTGTTTATTAAATTCCAGGCTCATCCCCAGTCTTATTTCTTTGAGGTATAGCTGAATTTTCTTCAACTTGTAGACTTCTGAATTTTAGACCTGTCATTTGGGCTGATTTGCAAGGCAGAAATGGCTTACATGTTTGATTTACCTTTAAGTATTGGCTGTCATTGTTAAGTCTTTAGGTTCTGGATGAGAGGTTTATTTGAAAGTAGTTGTTCCAGGATTTGATCGTTTAAATCAATTCTGGCTGCCTGTATTTAGAATTTTAATTCAGTGAAAAGTCTGACTGGTTACCTGTAATCACAACAGAGACAAGAAATACATTGCAATTATTTTGTTGGTTTTCTTCCCACGAAGCCCATGTTTTAATCTCCCCCCTTTATGAAGGTTACTCATACGTTACCATTACTAGCCTAAGAAGTCAAATAATGGAGATGGGTAACATTTCTAAATTAGCCATTAGAATTCAAACACACCACACTAAATGCTCTCAACAAGAACCACAAATGCCAACATCACCCATTTGTTTGAACTAATGAACTGTAAACATTTCCCCCACTGGTGAACTGATGAATTATCGTCTGTTACAATTGAAAGGGACCTCGGAGATAGGTCTTTCTGCTCCAGTACTTCTTTCTTCCTTTTATTGGTCTTCTAAAGATGTGAATTATTTGTCCGAGGTCACAGTTGTACAGTAAAACTCTGCCATAGCATAATAAACGGGGCTCAGAAATTTACTTGTGTGAAGCAGGGGTTCTCAAACTTTAGCACTCATCCGGGAGGGCTTATTGAAGCACAGGTTGCTGGGTCCCACCCCTGGAGTTTCTGATGCAGTGGGTCTAGAGTAGAGCTTGATCACTTTTAACAAGTTCCTGGGTGCTGCTGTGGTCTGAGGACCACACTTTGAGCACCACTGGTGTGAACCATATGGTTACATCACTGTGAAGTCAATGGAATGATGAAAACCAGCCTACCTCAGACGTAGCATTCTGAGGATCCAGCTGCAGGGTCCAGATCTATCCAGATTTAAACTTGGGTTTGGCACCACCTAGTGGTGGCCGTGTAAACACTGATGGGAACGACTCTGGAACGTGAAGCTGGCTGGGCTTCCAGGACAGGGACTCTCCAGCTGTCTTGTGGTTGGTAGGCATTTATTTAATTATATCGATCCCAGAAGATTGAGCTTTGGGGACCCAGCCTCCATTTCAGCCTTATCCTCTCGTGAATGTATCCTTCCCTCCCCCTGAAGATACGAACTTTGGCCAAACTCTGTTTGAGAAGCTGGAGAGCCAGTCACATGATACCCAAAATTGCACTGATGAGGAATTTTACAGCAGCCAGTAGTAGATCTTCTGTTGTTTGTTGTACTCATTCTCAAACTCCTGCTTCACTGTCCTACCTCTGTCTCATTTGTTTTTATTCTCAGCTCCAACCTCTGCTCCTAGCACAGTGCTTGTTAAATTGTGGCACTCAAAGAAACGGATCTCCTGGCTCCCTGCTGTGTGTACTGTATCTTCTCGTCCTGCTTCTGTCTGTGCAGTTGACTGTGGTCCCTGGCAGAGAAGGGGGGTGCCTTCGGTGTAGTCTCTCTCCTGTTGCTTCCACTCAGAATTGGCAGCCTCTGTCTGTTTCCTCTGTGAGTGCAGCCTTCAGGAAAAGGAACATTCACTACACCCAGGGAACCCACAATTTGGAGATGAGGGTGGTTTCAGCTTCTTGCCAAGCTCTCAATCTGCGTGTGGCTTCCCACACCATCTTCATTTCCCTGGACCTCAACTGTCTCTCTTACAGTCATTGTTGCCTTATTCTTCCAGACATCCCGACGAAACAAGGAGCAGGGACAAGTGAGATCATCTCTGCCAAAGTCAGAGATTGGGTGAAAGAGCACCCAGGGCTCATGTGCTTAAAACTTGAATTGCATGAAAGGCAGTGGATCCAAATATTTAAGAAACACTGACTCACTCCTGTTCTGTTTTGGTTATAAAACTCATGAATGTGGTTTCATTTATCATCCCACCTCCTCCATCTCTCATAAAACTGCCACTTTCAGGAAAGAGGATAAGTGGGCCTGGCTTCACTGCGGTTCTAGTACTCTGTGAGGCTGGGGTAAGGATCCCTGGTTCTTGACCCAACTGTACAGTAGAATCACTTGGAAGCTTCCCTCATTTCTTCAGGTAGTCCAACTTATTTGATCTGGGATGGGGCATGGCTCAGGCTTTGGCATGTTCCTCCATTGTTCTAATGTTCAGCCAGACTTAAAAACTGTTGGTAGATTAGTTCCTGGTTTCCAAGCCTGGCTGATCGTGATGGCCATTATAGGAGCCTTTTAAAACCACCCCCTTCCAGAACCTAGAAATTAGAATTCCTAAGGGAAAAATCTAGGAATCTATTTTTAAAATAGTTTCTGACCATCAATTCATTTAGGAAACCACCAATCTTGGTATTTCCAGATATTTCTTCTAGCCCTTCTAGCTATCAAAGCAAGGTAGTATCATCAACATAATCATATAAAGCTATTTAAGTACCTCACAGGTGAGGTCAAATGTATTACTTTTTTCATGCTCCCTGGAGCAAGGCAGAAAAATGAAACTCATCGGAAGATTTGGAATATCATGAACTTCACTGTGGGACTAAGCTTTCCTGCTCGAGTCTAAACAGTGACCTGAATTCCATACTCTTCATGTGATGGTTGTGGCCATTTTATATTGGCCCAAACCCCTCTTGTCTACTATGTTTTCATTTCATTATAATTTTCATTACAGCCGTGTATTCAACAGACTGCCTATCTTGTAGAACCACTTGACGTAAATGATGTATTTTGAAAGATTAAACTAGAACTGCATATTAAAACTGTCTACATACTAGCTCAAGAATTAAAGAAGATTTTATGTAGATTCAGTGGAATGAGGAGAGCTAAAAAAGGGGAAGGGGGAGGGAAAGAGTTTGGGGTTAAATGTAAAAATTAAAATTTATTTATGACTATGATACTGTGCATAATTTCACACTGAAATGTATTGCCTCTTCAAAGCATGCTTTTTGGGTTTAAATGTTCTTTCCACATGCTAAACATTCTGGTATGAGTTTTTCCTGTTTCTATGGACTTGCCTCTCTTTCCACTGTAAAAATATCAGCATATCTTTTAGGACAAATGCCTGCTGCCCAAAGGAAATACACATGTTTTTCAGGTCCTTAAATTCAATTTCTAAAGATGTTTTTCAGGCACTGGAAAAGGAAAAAGAAAAACGAATGAGTTTGCTGTGGACAAGAAATAATCTTTTTCATAAGCAGTGCAGTCAAAATGATAGAACATACTCCTTTAGTATTTGGCATCTCTACAAGATCATTTAATTCCCTGACCTCAATACTCAGTCTTTAACACCAAAACCATAAAAAGGAAAGTGTGATACATATTCTTCACCCCGCACAAGCACCTTCCTGTCTCCTCAAATGAGATAAATGGTCTTAACACACTTTAATGCCGGAAGAAGGAGGTCTGTGTCATTCTAATAAGCGTCAAACTCCTGGTACTGTTTTTACCCCATCGCTGACTTCAGTGGCCGTGGACGGCAGAGCACCCGCCCACAGCAAACGCAAACAGAGCCCGGCTGCCCTTCTTGAGGAGCACTCAGGCAATTACTCCTGAGCCCTCCAGCAGAACCCATGTTAACTGACTCCCTTATGTAGGCTTTTCCTTAGCAGAAGAGGAATAGTTTTTGCCCTTTTGTTTGGAATTCAGCATCTCAGTGCATCTGACAGCCTCCTATGTTTTCTTTTATTTTTCGGAAAAGAAAATATGAAAGGGAAAAGAGAAAAGAGTTCCATTGAGGGTGTTACCCCCCCCACCCCCTGCTTTAAAGTTTACTGAGTGAGAGCCTTGGCCCCAGCCTGGCTGGAGGACTCTTGGAATACGGGGATCTGTCCTGGCTCCTCCCTCAGGACTGTGCTCTCCTGGGATCGGCACTCTGCTCCCTAGCTTGCTAGAAAAGTGCCCACGCAGATTCTGCGTTAGGAAAGTCTCCATAAATCAGAAAGTTCACGGTCCTCTTCCATTTGACTTGTAGTCTTGGACCACATGAATGAATTGCCAGCATATTTTAAAATAGGGAGATTCCATCTAAATGTCTGGATTTCTGGTTTCTCTTGAAAATTTAGGGGAAGAATTTTTAAGATAATTTTCCGTTCAAGAAAAGCAAAAGAGAAAAGACCTGTTTTGTTGCTTATAGTAGGCTGGAGCCAAAACTTCTTATTTTCTTTTGCTTTGTAATTGACTATAGTCCCCACTCCTCTGTGTGACTTCCAGAACTGAGACAAAGTGACAAGTCACTGTAATTGGGCTCACACTGTTGATCATAAGTTCCAGAGAGAGTGAAATAGCTCTTGTACAAAAGTGTAAAAATTTGAAAAGATAGCCTATCAGTACCACAGTTTTCAAGAAAAATGAGAGAAAACATCTATTTCTCTATGAAAGTGAAGGATATTCCTGAATTTAACCTGTAAATCATCTGTATCCAAAGAATTTGACTAAAAATACCATTACAACACAAACCCAGCCCTGGGGACACACGCATTCATTTGTGATTCATGCTATCGGTGAGCCTGAGAAACCTTCCTATTTCCTTCTTGAAGTAATCCGTTGTTCTGATACAGCAAGAAGCAGCTCAGGTCCTGGGATAACTTCTAAATATTTATTCCTTCTGTTTTCCCCAAATAACCAAAAACAGCAATATCTGTACCCAGTTAACTCAGGAGAAAGAGAGAGACACCATGTGCCAGGCACACGGTAGGTGCTTTACTTCCTTTAATTCTCTAAGCAATCCTCTGAGTTAGATGTCAGTCCCATTTACAGATGAGAAAGCTGAAGCCCAGAAAAATTAAGTAACTCACCCAAGGCCACATAGCAGAGGTACCAAGTGGCAGGCCTGCCTGGTTCTTTTCCTTCCACCATGGTGCTGTGCTTCAGTGAAATGCTTTCCCTGAATTACTACTTGGCACGATGACCTTAGTTTTTACTGTGGGTTGATAAGGAGTAGCCACAATACGGATATTCGTATTCTATAAAACTGCTGTTGAGGATGCTAATGCTTATTAAAAGATCTGTCTAATGATCTTTTCCTAGAAGTTAGTGGCAGAAAAGGTTTATATTTCTGAACAAAATAAAGAATGTCCTTATGTTTATGCAGCAAGGAAGCTCTTAGGGAAATGTATTATCCCATTCCATTTTATGGTGAAATTAGTTCCCCCTTTGGCAACATTATTTTGAATCTCTTTCTGAAGTCATTATTTTGCTTCAACAGGTTAATAATTCTGTTCTACCAGTTGCCTCTAATTGAAATCTTCCTTAAATTCCTTTTAAAGATGACAGAGGTATAAATTACAAATAAGAACCTTAAAATTCAATTTATACCCCTAAAAGTAACTCATAAATCTAATTTAAAGAAGACACTAGATTTAATAGCAGGGGCTATCTAGAGACTGGCCCAAAACCTTTGGTTCATTTCTGGCTTTGGGGAAGCAAAATTGAGAGAGAGTTTGTGAGTTCTGGCCTATCCAGCATATCTTGCATTCCGCTAATTAGGTGATAGCTGCTTATTTGCCTTGAGTACCCACTGGTGCCAGGCGCTGGGCCAAGTACTTTACATACCTGTCTCAGGTATTCCTAGCATCATTCCTAGCATCATTCTCACCCTGTTACAAATAAGGAATTCAAGGACCAGAGAGGCCAAGAAACTAGCTCAAGGGCACATAGCTGGTTTGATCATGAGCAAACACCTTTACTTCTTGGGGTTTGTGTTTCTCTGTTCATGTAAAACAGAGGCTTATGTTCCTCTCCGCATTTTCTCACAGGTCTGTAATGTTGTCACTTCTGTCCTCGCCTCCCTGCTTCAAGGAACTAGATCCAAAGGGAGGTTTATATTCTATATGTCAACTCTCCTAGTCCTCTCCCGCCTAATTATTTTCCACAAGGGTACTCTAAGGCATGTTGGCCACCAGCTTAATCACATCCTCCCTTGTCCGAAGATGATGGTGGAAAGCCATTGTTCAATTTTGTCTAAGCTCTACTGTTGGCCTGGATTGTTGGTTATTGTCATTCTTTGCCTCACAGAATATTTTAAATCTCAATTCAAATACAGTCAATTCTTGTTATTCACAGAGTTATGGTCTATTAATAAGTCCCCATGAGCACTGAATTAGTGAATGTGAAACCGTTTCTCCTAAGGGAAATCCAGGGTTAGGTTCCTGTGAGCTTTCCACAACACTTTTGTCCGCTGATCAATACATAACCTTGTTTTATGTGCCTTTCTGTTTAAAGACAGCATATTTAATAGATGTTGATATATTAACATTGGACTCAGAACCAACAGCACTATATCACTCATGCCTGAATGAAGCTCATTTAACACACTTATCTTCTCTGAAAGCCACATCACAGCTGCCCTCTGCTTAGGAACACTAGACTACTTCAACACTATGCTTCAGAGCCATTTTTAATGGAAAAATCACCAACAAAAAAACACAAAAATGCAAAAAAAAAAAATGGCACTAAATAGCCTGTGGAAAGGACACTCGTTTACAGTACAAGAGCTAAAAACTAAAAGGCAGAGCATCTCCTTTTTCGCCTTCAACTGGGAACGTGTGCATTGGTACCACTCTCTGCGGGTCCACAAATGACCATGAAAGCTTTGCAAGTATTGACTTGGAAATGACAAAGAAATTTAGGGATATTAACCCTTTGCCTGTTGAATATTTTTCTAGTTTTTCGTTTGTATTTTTACTTTGTATTTTTTCATTGTAGATTTTTTTGTGTAATAAAGTTTATCAATCTTTCTCCTTATTACTTTAGATTTTGATTCAGAATTAGCAAAGCTTCTCTGCTAATAAGTAATTTAAGAATTGACATGTATTTTTTCTGGTACTTGTGTACTTTAATTTTTTACACTTCAATGTCTGATGCATTTGGAATTTATGCTGGTGTATGATATTTGGAATGAGTACGATTTTACCTTTTTCCATATTGCTAAACCGTTATCTCAGAATTTGTTAAAATGTTCTTTTTCCTCACTGATTTGATAAGCTGCCTTTATCACATCCTCAATTTCCACATATCATTGGGTCTGTTCATGTACCAATTTCAAATGTCTTAAATTGTACAGGCTTTACAGTATGTTTTAATGTTTGATAGGGCCAGCAGTCCCCCCCAACCCTATCTTGTTTTATTTCCTCCCCCCCCCAAGATTTCCAGACTGTTCTTCCATATTCGTTCTCCATGAACTTGTCATTTCAAATCAATTTGCATATCATAGAGCTTTTTCATCTGACTCTTTATTGCTATTTTCCTACTATATAGACATTTATAATTGGAACATTTTTAGTGTTCTATGAAAGTGAGAAGTACCCCTCCTAAGTGCAAGTGAAACGACTGCCCCATTTGAACCCAAGGAAGAGGCAAGCTTCTGTCAGGCTCATTCTCCTTAAGGGGTGGTCCAGGCTACCTACATCCCCCTTGTTTCCCCTATAGTAATAGTCAGTGAGGTCCCCAACTTTGCCACTGTCTCTGTATATTTCATCAGATGTTTTCACCATCTTCCTCTCTCCTTTTTCTTTTATCTTTAAAAAAAAAATTTAGTGGACAAAAATTGTATATATTTATCATGTACAATGTGATGTTTTGAAACATGTATACACTGTGGAACAGCTAAATTGGGCTAATTAACATGTGCGTTACCCAACATTATTTTTGTGGTGAGAACACTTAAAATCTATTCTTACTGATTTTCAAGAATGCAATACATTGTTGTTAACTGGACTCACCATGTCGTACAATAGATCTCTTGAACTTATTCCTCCTGTCTAACTGAAACTTTGTATCTTTCAAATAACATGTCCCCAGCTCCCCTTCCCAGCCCTTGGTAATAACCATTCTACTCTTTGCTTCTAGGAGTTCAACTTTTTTAGATTCCTCACATAGGTGAAATTATACAGTCTTTGTCTTTCTCTTATCAGATGTCTTTCTGTGCCTGGCTTATTTCACTTAACATAATATCCTACCTGTTTATCCACACTGTCATAAATGACAGAAATTCCTTCTTTTCAATGGCTGAATAGTATTCCAGTGTGTATATATATCACATTTTGTTTATCCACTCAGTCACTGATGGACACTTAGGTTGATTCCATATCTTTGCTGTTGTAAATATTGCTGCAGTGAACATGAGAGCACAGATATCTCTTTGACATACTGGTTGTTTCCTTTGGATATATAGCCGGTAGTGGGATTGTTGGATCATGTGGTGGTTCTAGTTTTAATTTTTTGAGGAACCTCCATACTGTTTTCATTATAGTTTTAATGATTTACATTCCCACCACTGTGCACGATTCCTTTTTCTCCACATCTTTTCCAGCACTTATCTTTTGTCTTTTTGATGATGGCCTTTCTAACAAGTGGGAGGTGATATCTCATTGTGGTTGTGATTTGCATTTCCCTGATGACTAGTGATGTTGAGCATTTTTTTCCATGTACCTGTTGGCTATGTGTATGTCTTCTCTTGAGAAATGTCCATTCAAGTCCTTTGTCCATTTTTTAATTGAATTATTTTCTTGCTGTTGAATTGAGTTCCTTATATATTGTGGATATTAACCTCTTACCAGATGAACGATTTATAAACGTTTTCTCCCATTCCATAGATTTTTCTCTTCACTCTGTTGTTTCCTTTGCTGTGCAGAAGCTTGTTAGTTTGATGTAATACCATTTGTCTATTTTTGCTTTTGTGGCCTATGCTTTTTGGGTCATATCCAAAAATTCATTGCCCAGACCAATGTCATGGAACTTTCCCCCTGTGTTTTCTTCTAGTAGTTTTACAGTTTCAGGTCTTTTTTTTTTTTTTTTTCCTGTGTTATAGCACATCAGCACATTGCGGCATAACATCAGGTTTCAGTATTAAGTCCCTTTGTCATTCATCATTTGTGTTTCAGGTCTTATATTTAAATTTTTAATCCATTTGGATTTGATTTTTCTGTATAGTCTGAGATAGGGATCTAATTTCATTCTTTCTGCATATGGATATCCAATTTTCTTTTTGTCTCATATTATGGTTTCTGACTAAACTTTTTATCTGGTATAAATATAGCTAGCCCTGCTCTCTTTATTTCTATCTGCATGGAATATCTTTTTCCATCCTTTCACTTTCAGTCTATGTGTGTCCATAAGGGTAAAGTGAGTCTCTTGTAGGCAGTATATAATTGGATTGTGGTTTTTAATCCACTTAGACACTCTGTGTCTTTTTATTTGAGAATTTAATCCATTTACATTCAAGGTATTGATAGACAAGGACTTTGTTAAAGGAAAAAAAAAAGTTTTTCCTCTACTCACACACCGCTCAACACAACACTTCTAACACCAAAGGTGTGGGAGTATTTCCCTACACATCAAGGGAATGTTTTTTTATCTTTCATCTGTCTACGATAGGTTTTATTTTGTGGTTACCACGAGGCTTATATAAAACATCTTACAATTATAACAGGCTTTTTAAAACTAATAACAACTTAACTTTGATTGCAAAAAACTCTACACTTTTATTCCACTTCCCTACATTTTATATTTTTGATATCATAATTTACATTTTTTACATTGTGTGTCCCTTAACAAATTATTGTAGCAATTATTATTTTTAATAATTTTGACTTTTAACTGTTGTGCTGAATATATAGGTATTAGAGTATTCTGACTTTGTATGTTTACTTTTATCAATAAGTTTTATACTTTCTTATGTTTTCATGTTACTAATTAGTGTTTTTTCTTTAAGCTTAACTCCCTTTAGTATTTCTTATATGACAGCTCTGGTGTTGATGAACTCCCTCAGCTTTTGTTTGTGTGGGAAGGTCTTTATTTCTCCTTTATTTCGAAAGGACAGATTTGCTGAGTATGGTATTCTTGATTGGCAGGGTTTTTTTCCTTTAGCCTCTTGAATATGTCATCCCACTCTCTTCCAGCCTGTAATGTTTCCGCTGAGAAATTTGCTAGCCTTACTGAAACCCTCTTTTCTGTTGTTCTTTTTATTTGCTTGCTGCTCTTGGGATCCTCTCTTAGTCTTTGAATTTTTACTGTTTGATCATAATATATCTTGGGGTAGTCTTGTTTGGTTTGAATCTCATTGGAGGCCTTTGGCTTTCCTGTTCCTGGATATTTATATCTTTCCCAGATTTGAAAAGTTTTATGCTGTTATTTCCTTAAGCTTTCTGTTCCTTTGTCTCTCTTTTCCCTTTCTTAAGCCCCGTAATTAAAATATTTGTTCTTTTTATGCTGCCCCATAAATCTCATAAGCCGTCTTCATTTTTTTTCTCCCTGTCTGTAATTTTCAAATAATTTCAAGTTCACAAACTCTTTCTTCTACTTGATCAGTTCTGCTATTGACACTCTCTATTGCATATTTCATTTCATTCATTGTATTTTTCAACTCCAGAATTGGGTTTTGTTCAGTTGTTTTTGAACAATTTTAATCTCTGCTAAATTTCTATTTTGGTCATTTATTGTTTTTCTGATTTTACTGAATTGTTTGCCTGCATTTTATTGAAGTTCACTGAGCTTCCTTAACATAATTATTTTGAATTCTTTGTTAGGCAGTTCATAAATCTCCATTTCTTTAAAGTTGATCAATGCTGCTTTATTTCATTCCTTTGGTGGTGTCATGTTTCTCCAATTGTTCTTGATCCTTGTGATCATACATTCATGCCTATTCATTTGAAGAAGTATGGACTTATTCTGGTCTTTGAAGACTGGCTTTGTTTGGGAAAGCCCTTCACTAGTGAGTCTGTCCACAGATTCTGGGGAGGCCATCTGGCATGGTCCCTGGGTAGGTTTGCTGCTGGAATCTTCAGACAGCCTGTTCTGGTGCCTGGGTCAGCAGCTGGTGGCTCTGGTATCTGGGTATATGGGGTCAGGCCTAGAGCCTGGAACTACTGTGGTAGACCTGTTGGTTGATTCTGCAGGGGTGGGCTTTAATCCTGGTGGGTCATTTTTCTTTTACTCAGTCCTTTTGGATGTAAAACTCTGTACTTTTTAAGGATTTCATCCCAGAAATTAGTTGTCATCCTTCAAGCTCCTAAATTCCCTAAGGACGAGACTGATGCAATTAATGTTTTCTACTGTATGGGTTAAAAGAGGCTTTTGATGGAATCTAATTGTGGCTTGCCATCTATCCAAAGCAGCACAATTGACCCAAGAGACTTAGCTGAGAAACCATCATTATTAGAACAGTAAGTGAGTTCAGTTAGGTCACAAAATTAATATACAAAACTCAGTCATTTTCATATAGAGGCAATTAGAAAATATAATGGAAACAGAAATTCTATCACAGTGGCAAAAAATAAATATAAAATGCCTAGGAATTAATTTGATGAGACTGTAGAACTTAAGGAAAAACACTACAAAATCCAAAAAAAGACCTAAATAAAGATTAATTTTGAATAGTCATCCATATGATACTTCTAGCTGGGATATCCCTATGTAACCCAGATGATCCCAACTCTCCCAGATTTATAGGATCAGTTGATTCTTGATAGCTGAATAAAATGGATCTATTCTACGTATTATGGGAAGTTTTTCAAAAATTCTTAAACATTTCCAGAGATGATTGAGGGGATTATGTTCCCCTTGATTATTATAAACTACAACTGTTTCTCTGTTTTCCTGTTACTTGATCATTCATTCATTCATTGTTTATTTAATAAACATTTATTGATTGCTTACCATGCCCTAAACACTCCATAGATACTCACTAACCATTGCTTATGGCTCCTGGGGCTCTGTCTCCTGGGTCATCCTTGGGTTGGAGCATAGTGTTTTCTCTCTTTGTCCCATCAAGCACCACCAATACAAGTCTATATTGTGCCAGACTTTTATTGAGGTTTTGACAATACTAATAGTGGATAAGCATTGTGAGGGAGAAGGAATACAGGTGTAACATATGAATACAAACAGCATAAAAGAAGAGGCAATGGAAAATTAAATATTAGACATCTTAAACTTCATGGGGCATCCCCTGTGGGGAATTCCTCACTTTATCCTTTATTCCTAGGTCCCACCTGCTGCCATCTTTTGGAATTGTCTCTTTCTTTCCCTGTCCCTCAATATCTCTTATCATCTCCTCAGCCTTTCCAATTTCTAGAACCTTTAACTCCTTTTTCCTAGCCCTAGACTTTGGAAACTCAAACCTCCTGTTATTTTATAATGAAAAGCAATTTAGCTATCTTTTTCTCTCTTTCTTACTCATACAAATCACACTGGGTAGGGAGGATGGGGTAATTTGTCTAACCAAAGTTGTTTAGCTATTTCACTTCCTTCCCCAAAAAAGAGCACTTCCCAGATCCTGGAAAATATTCTTCTGATTTCCGGAGCAACAAGTTTTAAAATATTTATTTTCTTCCTTACCATATTTGGATTTTAATGACATCAAGTTTCTCCCAAATAAATAAAGCAAATAGGAGATAATTCTGACTATAATCCTAATGATATTTTTTATGAAATTTAATAAAATGATCTTAAAGTTAATTTGGGATGAAAAAAATTAAGGTCAAAGAACAACAAGACAAATCCTGAAGAGAAGAGTAATAATAAAGGACTAACTCTACCACAGATTTAATTTAAACACTTATTCTAGTGGAAGAATGAGCAAATGGAAAAATAAAACATAACACAGAGTCCAGAAAGAGATCTAAGAATATAAAAATATTTATAATGTAATAAATGAAATAAAAATTACCAGAAGAAAATATATTAAAGTACTTATATAATCTTGGACTAAGGAAGGCCTTTCTAACCGTGATAGGGGGAGGAGAGAGAGAGAGAGTCTCTTTAAAAAACAGGAAAAATAAAAACCCCAGCATGTTATACAACATAGATTAGCCTTAAAAACATTATGCTGAGTGAAAGAGCCACACACAAAAGACTTTATCATGTGATTCTGTTTATATAATTTGTTGAGAAGAGGCAAATCCATAGAGACAGACAATAGATTAGTGGTTGCCAGGGTCTAGGGGGAGGGAGAAATGGAGAGTGACTGATAATGAACACGAGGGTTTCTTTTTAGAGTGATGAACATGTTCTGGAATTAGGTAGTAGTGATGGTTGGACAACTTTTCAATATATTACCAACTGCTGAATTGTACACAGGAAATACTGAATTTTTATATATGAATTATATCTCAATAAAAAAAAATTTTTAAGATAAAGCAGTTCCACTTGGGGTGTCATGAGAAAAACTGGCATGCCAGTAGATAGTGGTTAAAGAATATGAATTAAAATTTTTTAAAAGACAAATAACTAATAAACATGAAAAATGCAAATTAAAACAATGGGATAGAATGTTTGCTTTTTTGCTTGGCAAAGAAGAGAAGAAATTATAAATTTCCCTCATTGGGTAGTTTGCAATCTAATGGTTATTCTAATATACAGCATCGATGGAGAGCAATTTGGCAATATATTTATTTAATAAGCCTTAAACTGTGTCCTTGTGTTTCCATTTCTAGGAATTTATCTTATATACTATTTAAATAAAACTATTATTTATATTATTATTATATTTTAATAAATTATAAATTACATATTTTATATTTCTATAAAAATATATATTTATACTAATATTAATTATTTATATGATAAATTATAAATAAATTATATTAATAAATAAATACTATTTAAAATAAAGTAGTAAAGTAATAGTAACAACACAGAAAGATGTTTCTGCTGCTAGGGAGAAAAATTTAAATGTATATTCCATAAAATGAAGCATAACAATATAAGAGCACATTCAAAAGGCTAGAGAGGTACTCCAAAATGTGAGCAATAATCACCTCTTATGGGTAGAATAACGGTAATATGTATTTTCTAGTTTATTCTTAGCTGTCTTTTCTGTATATTTTCAAATATACTGGAAGTATCCTTGTAATTAGAAAATAATAAAAAAGTTATTTAAAATAGTATAATTTCAAGCTTTCTGGTTTGTTGTTTTGTTTGTGAGCACTTTAGCAAAAATGATATTGGAAAAGAAAATTTTAATTCTTTTTCTAAGACTAGAGATTCAGGAGAGAGTCACAAGAAGGTCTCAAAAGTTCTGAATCCCGTTTCTCACTTGCCAGCTTCCCATATGAGTTTCCTTCACCAGGGTGTATAGTTTCAGGATTTGACCAGTTGATTAATTGGTGATTTTATAACATAGACCATTGTAAATTAAACTGTTGTATATCCATTCCAAGATTTTTTTCTCTTAAAAGTTCAGGTATTTTAGGTTTTACTGCCAGGATCACGTTGAGTGGAGTACTTTCTGGTTATTAAATTATGTTCCTCAGATGTAACAATTTTCTTCTCCCAATTTCCTAGACAGAATCATGAATAAACTGGAGGATAAGCAGGACCAGATGATACCATGAAGAGAAGTTTACAGGCCCTCTATTGCCAACTATTAAGTAAGTTGAAACTGCATATATTTTTTCCTAAAATATACTAAAGTTATTGTTTGCTGAGTGTCAGAAACTTGCACACTTTTAGGAGGAAGACCAGGGTTGGGTCAGTGTGGGAGATCAGTGAGTTTTCCTTCTGCTTCATCTAAGTAAAGTATCAAGCATTAAGTCATTCTATTGCCTTGGACATCAGTTGTAACACAGACTCCATTATAATAATTCCAAATTGACATGTTAAGTGTAGTTAATTTGAGAATGAGTGTTAAAAACATGATTGCCCTTGGTTGTGTGATCTTCTAGTATAACCTATAAGTTTCTCGTGGGGAGGAAGTGGTAGGTTGTGTTTTCTGGATTTTATCACAGAACCTGTTTCCATTCAGTGACTGTGCAGCTTTTGGCTTGAAATGTTATGCATGGCTCTCAAATAATGAGTGGTGAAAATGGGACTTCTTGGTTTTTGTGGTTAAATAGAGTGTTCAATTATAACTTTCTGCATGTTGCTCTTGCATTTTGGAGATTGTGCCACAAAACACCAGTTGCCATTTAGCGACTGTACATCCTTTGGGATTAGCACTGCTACTGAAGGAATGTAAAAACCAATACCAGTTGGTGGGATGGGTGTTCTGATTGGCTAACCTGGGACAATAGGCGTTGCCCACTCCTGGTCAACTCAAAACCATTGAGTTAGAAAACTGGGATTTCATTGTGTAGTTCTTGCTGAGGTAAATGGAATACCTATCTTTCCTAGACTGAGTGACTCCTTGTTAGCTTTTGCTGAGAAAATGAAATGAATAAAATAGAGATTGAGATGCAAATCACCAGTCAGCCCTTAGAATTTAGTAATTCAGTTTATGTTGTACCCTCAGTGCAAAGCACTTTATCTAAAGACAGCATTCTGGCTGGGTGTTTTAATTGACTCATTTCTTCTGCTGAATTCTAATCCCTGAAACACATATCATGTCAGCCTGTTTCAGCCCGGTGAAAAGTCGCCAGGAGATATGGGGACTCTCATGTTCTTTCTCCATGTGTTCTATGGGACTGTGGGTTTGTTGCTCTTTTTTTTAATGATAAGTTTTTTTGTTAGAGTAAAGGCTTTACAGATTGAAGAAGCAATGTCATCAAGGAATGATTAAATCTGCCTTGATGGGAGAGGAGACATTTAAAGGATAAATAGGATTTATACACACATGCACACAGAGCCCTCAGAGAAGGGGAGACAGCCTTTGCAGCAGGAGAAACAGGAAAGGAAAGAGCATAGTAGATTTGGGAGGCAACAAAATATTTGTTGAATTTACCCATGCTGATTGCTCCAAAGTTTGCGTATTTTAAGGTTATTAATATATAATATGTTATTATAAAGAAAGTGGGTAAATTTTCCTATGTTTCAGAGACAAGTATGCTATGACAAGGTCTGTGTTCCTAAGTTGAGCAACTATGAATGCTGATGGGATTTCAAACATCATCTGGATAGCTATAGAAATCAACTGTTTCTCAGCATCTTGTTGTTTGCAAATCTTGCTGGGAAATGCAGATAGCCAGAGGAGGTAGTTTCCTGCTGGTTAGAAGATAGGTAGTGGCCCTCACCAAGCTACCCAGATTATTGGCATACACACATAATAGATGCATGCACACAAAATAGTTTATGTATGTCGTTGGTCAGTCAGTTAACTTATGTTTATCTGAACATTGTCCACAAACAAAATGATTTTTCCATATGTAAAATAGATATGAGAACTGAAGAGTCAACACAAACTTAAAATGTTATTTTATGTAACTCAGTAAACTGATATTTTTAATTCAGAAAAAAAAACATGATTGAGTATTCTGGTTATACATTGTTACATAAAAACTACTCCAAATTTTGTGGCTTAAAGCAAAAACAGTCATTTATTTTGCTCATGAATCTGCACTTTGAGCAGAGACTACGTTCCCTTCTGCATATTGTTTGGGATCTGGGCTGGAATGACTCCAATGGCCAAGCATCTGGCTAAGCATCTCCCTCTCCCTGAAGCCCTCTCACGTGCCAAGTTTCGGCTTCCTCATAGCACGGCGGCCTCAAGGTAGACTTCTTATGTGGCAGTTCACCGCTGTGACACCAGGGCAAAACTTATAAAGCTTGTTATGAATTAAACTTTGAAATTCCAGAACAATGCTTAAGCCACATTGCACTGGCCAGGAAAGTCACTAGGACCAACCCTGCTTCAAGGGAAGAGGAATTAGACTGCACCTCTCAAAAGGAAAAGTAGTAACATTTTGTAGTTATCTTAAGTCTACCACAGAGTATTTGTTAAAAAAAAAAAAAAAAACTTCATTACTAGTGGACATTAGCCTGTTCATAAGTTGTCGTCATCATCATAGAAGCAACTCCCTCTTGAGTGCCTACTGTGTTCACAGGTATTTGCTTAAAGCTTACCTGTATCATCTCGTTCATCCTAGAGGCTTCAAGAGGCTTCAAGATGAAAAAGTGTTACTGACGAATAAGTAAGGGCTGGCCCCGGATGCTCAGGCAGTGAGTGAGGGAGCTGGAACTTGCACCCTGGTCTGTCTGACTCCTGTGTATGTACCCTTTCTTCGTCCCCCCATGGTTCCCTCAACACACAGGAAAAATCAGCAGTGCAGGCCCTCTGCTGTCCTTAGGGATAGACAGGGATGGTTCTAACCCGTGATCAGCAAAGTTTGCATCCTGCTAGTGATGTTAGGTGAGACTAAAAAAAAAAAAAAACCAGCCTCATCCTTCTGACATGGGCACCAGCACAGGCTGTGGCTGCAGCTTCCTCTTGTCCGCCTTGGCCGCTCGGCTGCTCCAGCCTGCATATAGCTGTCACCTCCGCCATCGCCCCTTCCACCTCACAATTAAAAACACCTGGTTTTTTGAGACAGACCAGTTCAAATCCTAGTTTTACCACCTTATAAGTGGCTTGCCTTGGGCAAATTACTAAAACTCAATGAGCACTACATGTAAAATGGGATGTGACCACCACACCACTAAGGTGGTACTGAAGAAGGGAGATAGCATGGCAAATAGGAAACCTATGATGGATGCCAGTTCCCTTGCTGGCCCTCCTGTCTGGAAGAGATGAGTACAACCTAACCTGGAGCTCTACTGTAGCTAACATTTGTGTAAGACCTTCTGGTTTGCAAAGTATTTTCCCATAATTTAATCCTCACAATTTTATTACGGCAAGAAAGACATTAATTATTATTGACCCCATTCTATAGAGGAGAAAATTGACATGATCAAGTCTGCCTTTCCCAAGCCACACCACAATTTTTTAGAAAAACATTTAATAATGGAAAGTAAGGAGCATCATCACAAAGCCTGAAGAACATGACTCTGCCAGGGAGACATGGGTCTGAGTCAGCAGGTGTAGCCTTTACCCAGGTGCTATATACTGGGAAATCATTGTACTTCATTGTTAAGACTAAAATGTTATTAAGATCTTATTAGAATATGAAGTTTTTATATACCAATATCTATTCAAATCAGAGTTGCTTGATTTAAGAAGTGATTATGTTTAGCAGCTTACATGTTTGCTGTACCTCCGGGCATGTGAATTTCTTAAATCATGCTCTGTGTTATTTCTAGTATATCCTTCTTGCTCACTCATGTGTCCTCTGCATATTCCGATCTGTGCTGACCACACAAAGTAACCCTTTGCTCAACCCAGAGAACTGCCCACAGGTCCATATCTTAGGAGGAGGAGGAGAAAGAGAGCTCTGGGTGTGGATTTGGGCCCCTGGCCTGTAGAATATAGAAGGAGAACTATATTTCCTTTTCTACCATCTTCACTGGGGCATGGAGATCGGGTCTCAGTCTCAGCTTTGAAGTATGCACGCGTGCACACATACACACATTCCAAGTCCCTGTCACCTTCCTCTCTAGACTTTTCCAAGAGTAATAAGATTAGGAGTAGAGTTCATTTTCTCTTGGAACCTGTTTTTTGACGTGGTGATCCGCCTCTCATGTGATCTCTGAAACTAAGCAGAGCCCTTCAAAATACTTTGAAGTGAGAAAATTGTCTTTGGTGCCTTTTCAACTCTAACTAGCCCTTCTTGCCCACCAGCTACCTAGTGACTTTATGCTTCCCTCCAGCTACTTCTTAAACTACAAATATCCATGTAGTAATATGTTCCACAGGGATTAATATTTTCCCTTTTTCCTCTGTGATTATCCTCATCCCATGTTAGACCCAAGTCCCCCACCCTGGTACCTCCCCAGACCAGTCATCCTACTGTGGTCTGTGAATTAAGGAGCTTCTCCCTCCTTAACTCTTGGGGGTATTTGCATTTTTAAAGAGATTAGTTTTACTGTCTTAATACAAACACTATTTTGTTATCATTTTAAAACAGCATTGAATACACTAGTATAAAAAAGTGAGCTTCCCAGAGCCTGTTTGTCTGGATCTCTCTGTGCCATGGGTCTGGAATCTTCATATCCATCCTTTCTCTTTCTGGCTCATTCCTTTCATCTTTGGCCAGCTAACACCAGAAGTGGCCTTCCTGTGCCCTATATCCGTACCTTTGTATCATCACCATCCACCCAGATTTTCCAACCCAAAATACCTGAAGCCATCCTTGGCTTGCTGTCTGCCCTGGCCTGGATGCATTTGGACACCAACTCCAGTTGACTCTAACATGCAAACCCATACACGTCTGCATCCTCAGTGTCTCCCCTTTAGAGAAGGGCTTCCCATGTTCTTGGTCTTCCTGGACCATTTTAATAGTCTCCCTGCTTACTGTCCTATTCTCAGGCCTCCTCCTTCTAGTTCATCCTCACATTACTTCAGAATTAGCTGCCTGTCATCTGCTGATAATCTTATAATGGTTTTTGCATTACCAAAAGCAGCAGTTCTCATAGTGTGATCCAAGAACCCCTAGGGATCCCTGAGGCCTTTTTAAGGAATCTGTGTGGCCCTTTCTTTCCAACTACACATCTTTATAGAGCCAGATTTTTTTCATATACTGTACTCAAACCAAAACAACATATATTAACAGGTTGAATGCAGAAACTGATATGAGAGCCAGCTGTCTTTCATAAGCCAGACATTAAAGAGATTTATAAAAATACAAAAGAATGCCACCCTTCTCACTGATTGTTTATACACAAAACATAATTATTTTTCATTACAAATGTTATTTATTAACATGTAATGAGTTTTTTATTGTTAATGAATTAATATTTTTTGTTTCTTAGCTTTTACTTTTAATACAGTAAATATCAGTAGATATAACCCTGATAAACAAAGGCTCTTTGAGGGATCCTTAATAAATTTTAAGAGTACTAAGAAGTCATGATGGCAAGATATTTGAGAACCATTGAACTAGCAGAAAAATCCTAAATTGCTTAGGTTAGCATTCAAGCTGTTAGCAGTCTGGTCCCACACTGCCCCTCCAGCCTCATTTCTCAGCACTTCTCCCTTTCGGGTATGTATCTGTCTGTCTGTCTGTCTGTCTATCTGTCTCTCTCTCTCTCTCTCTCTCTCTCTCTCTCTCTCTCTCTCTCTCTCTCTCTTTCTCTTTCTGTCTCTCACCCCTCCACCAAGTAGACATACACAGTGTGCCCACAACTAACATTCCATCCCTTACAAGATACTTAGCCATGAGTGTGCATGTGCTTGCTGTCTCGTCTTCTGCTTGTGAGGCATGGATATTCCATGTCATCATCCATTCTTCTATCTGCAGTCTGATCTGGAGCTTGAATCATAATGGGATGCATAAATGTCTAATTACCATATTTCATCAAATCTAAGATGTCATTAATTGTAAGATACACTGTTATTTTATGAACCACTAAGAAAGAAAAAATGTTGCTTAAACTATCACACACTATCAATTACATTTTACAATATGGAAACACATTGTATGGATAAAATGCAAAATTATTAGATTGGATTGTGGCTAACTGGGTAATGTAGTCCTTGAGTCTCTGCCACTGAATTCTCCCTTAAGACCAAGTCTCAGAAGACTCATCTGTATTCCCAGCTCCCAGCCCAAGTGGGCCCCGCTGAACAGAGCAATTTCCGTTTGGAGGCTGGAGAGAGATCAGAGAAGCTGGGCCATCACTAGCTGAAGTTGGCTCATGCATTTTCTCTTCTTGGTTTGTTTCTCCTGATAAGTGAGAGGAAATTTTCCCTAAGACTGAGGAGGGAGAGTTAATATCAATCATAACCGACATGATATTTGGGGCCCAAACAAATGTTGACTCAAGAAATGTATGCCCTTTTAGACGTTACAGGCAATCATACGGTTATTGCCATTCTGTATGCATACGGGGCATACCACAGCATGAGGAGGTGAAGGAAGCTTCATCATTCTTCGTGGCATCTTCATTTCCTTCTCCTCCTTCACCAGCGAAGTTATCTTTCCTTGTGTTTTATGCTGCCTGGTCACAGCCTTGGTAGGAGTCACAGTGTGGCAGCCATGGTTAAGACCATGAATTCTGGATTAATACTACTTGAGTTCAAATCCCGGCTTACCACGAATTCGTCTCCAAATTATTTTCACCCTTTTCTGTACAAAACATACTGATTTGAGCAGGCCCCCACTGTTAAACAGCTGTTGGGCCATTTGTCCCCCTCCCCTTGTGAATTCATTATTCCTGAGGCTGCTTATGAAAGAGCATGGTCCATTTAGGAGCAAAGACTAGTTCATCAATATAGCCTGAGGTTCTCTCATGCTACCCACCAGTAGCTGTAATAATAGTGAATGTCTTCCAAGACACTTGTTTCATGGATCCTACAATTCAGTATTTCGGACTGGATTAATTAAATTGGCTTTGTCAGTGTTTCTCAAACCTGACTGTATACTAGAATCACCTGGGGGGCATTTTAACAAATCCCGTGAGCAGACCCCACCCCAGATTCATTAAATCAGAATCTCTGGGTGTGGGGCCTGGGCATCAGATGATTTTAATGTGCAATTAAATGTGCAATTCTAGGACTGAGAATCACTGGCTTGGATCCGTGATTTCCTAAACTTTAGCATACAACAGAATTACCTGGATGGCTTATGTAAACACGGATCACTAGGTTCACCCCAGGTTCCTGATTCAGTAGATCTGGTATGAGGCCAGGAATTTATATTTCTAGGTTTCCAGTGATGCTGAAGCTTTGGTCCAGAAGCTATGCTTTCAGGATCACTGTTGTAGATTTATGAAAGGCTATCCTGGAGCAGGAGGTGCTTTCAGTTTCCCTGCATCATGTGGTCTGCGTGGGTAAGTGGATCTTGGAATAAAACCAGGGTCAGCTAGACAGGAGAAAGGAGAGAAGGTGTCAGGGAAGGAGCCAGCAGAATCTTTCGTGTGTGTTGTGGGATTAGTAATGGTTAGAACTTGAAGTTTCATGTTACTCTTCAGGATACACTGGAAGTTGTTTTAAGAATGAGAAGGGCATGAGAAATGGGCTGGCTGGGGTTATAAAAACAAGAACTTGATGTTATAAAACTACTTCTTTCTCTCTTTGTGCTGGGTAATTGTTTCACAGCTCAACAATTTGAAGTTGGATTTTTTTCATTGTGAAAAGATTTATAAGTGTTCTCTCCAAGGAGAATAGTATCTTTAGTTCTGTGGGATAAGTCATTCATACAGAAAATTTGAGGAAATCACACTTTCAAATGTAATGTTAACCCAGGAAATTTAGGCATACTGAGTCCTTAAAGGTATCATGTTGATTTAATGTCTTTTACATTTTAGGTTGTGATTTTAAATTTGCATAAGTCAACAACTCTCTTCTCCAGGTAAAATAAAACCTTAATAAGACATCCTCATTGTAAACAATGCCAGTGAAGAATGAAGAATAAAATATTGTAAAGAAATTCAATTTTATGGCTTTGACTGCATCCCATTACACGGTTGGCAGGAGAATGTAGGTGAGGGAAGTCATGCTACACTCAGGAGAGTTGTTGGCTTGTGCAAATTCAAGTGTTAACTTTTACGAGTGAAAAATTCAATTTTCTATATGAAAATGCTTTGGTTAAAACATATGGTGGGAGAGTATAGAATTTGGATCTAAAGGTGTACTTTAAGCGCTCACTTCCGCTTACTGGTTATGTGACTTTGCTCAGAGTACTTCATCTCCCAGAGCTGCCTCATTTTCCACAGCTACGACACACACGTGATGGAGGATTGTTGGAAGAGTTAAAGGGGAGGGATATAAAAACATTTCATGTTGTAAAATGCCTTCCAAATATGAGGTGTTGCTTTATTACTGTCCTTAAATAAGTTATGTCTTTTGTTATAATGCACGATTATTTAGCAAATCTTGTTTACAAAAATGAAATGTGAAAGGTAGTCTATATTCCCTCACCCAGATTTTAATCCAGTTAAATGCTCATTAATATGCATAAACTTCATGAGTTGGGGCAGTTCTAACAGAGTATAGATTGTTCTGAATAAGGGAAATTTGAACATAATTTTTTTTAAATGGAAAAGGGGATTATTTCCTGCAACTTCATATTGGCTTTGTAATAAATTTCTGAAAGTTTTCGGAAACATTTAATCATCATTGCTTTTACAAATGTGATGGACCTTGGAGATTCTTTAGGCTAGAGGCCAAGAAGCCCCCAGACCTACGATACATTGCCTTTGCAGCATCTTTCATATCTCCCTGTTCTCTTCATCCGCTTCCCTTTCTTTGGGTCATTTGCATCACTAGGCTTTCTCTTCTCTTTACTCCTCGCCTCAGATGTTTCCCAGCCTTTCTCCTCCAGAGGATAAATCATTTATCTGCTGCAGATGTCCTAGCAGCTTCTCGAAGGTGAAATCCTTGCTTTTGCTCTGGCTGCTCTAGAATATTACTCAGCTGTGAGCTGTGGCCAGTCTCACCACTCATTTCCTCCTGAGCATCTTCATCAGTTCCCCATCTGTAAAATGGGTATGTATATTTGTTTCCTGTGGCTCCTGTAACAAATTATCACAAATTCGGTGGCTTAAAACCACAGAATTCTTTTTATCTTACAGTTCTGGAGGCCAGAGGTTAAAATTAAGGGGTTGGGGGGGCCACACTCCTTCTGAAGTCTCTAAGGAAGAAACTTTCTTTGACTCTTCCATTCTGATGGCTCCAATCTCTGCCTCCATCTTCACATGGCCTTCTCCCCTTTTCCATGTGCCTTTCCTCTGTCTCTTACAGGTACATTTGTCATTGGATTTAAGGCCCACCTGGATAAATAAGTCGGGTGAGAGGAAATGAAACCAACGAGTTTATACAGCTTGTTGGATAAGTTAGACCATCATTAGCTAATCTCAAGATCCTTACCTTAATTATATTTTCAAAGACAATTTTTCCAAATAAAGTCACATTCACAGGTTACAGGATTAAGATGTGGATGTATCTTTGGGAGACCACCATTCAACTGACTACCCTGTGTATTGCTATTCTTCGTAGAGTTGTGAATGTAAGTATATCTAGCACTTGTCATAGTGCCTGGTTCAGAGTAGGTGCTCAGTAAGTGGTGGGTACTAGTTGAGGAGCAAGTAGGGTATGAGCAAACAAAACCAGTGAGTTTAAACAGCTTCTTGGAGAAGTTTGACCATAAAGTCAGTGCAAGAGAGGGCTGTAATAGGCAGGGATAGAGAGCTGAGTGTTTTAAAAACAAGTTTCTTGAGCTAATCTAGAAGCTCCCAGGAAAGGTCCGTGGAGACTGAGTGCTGTAGGGATGCGAGCTTCAGAGGAGGTGAGATGCATACTGAGGGTGTGCTCCAGGGCGGGAACGGCTCTAGATGTGATTCCTATGCCCACATGTAGCTCTGGTGCACAAGTTCTCTCTCCTGCCCTTGCCAACCAGTGCCAGCACTGGGTACATGATTGTGCCATGTGTGACGAGAAGAGGCAAGAAAGAGAACTCCCTGTCCTGTGATCAGTGAGTCTGGTTAACACTGAGCCTGAGTGCTTTAATGATCCCCTGAGAGCTTCTCTCAAAGTCACGCAACTATCTCCCCACAGTGCAGAGCCCAGGCTCTGTGCTCTGGGTCTACTAATTATACTCTTTCTGCTCTCTCTCTCTCAAGAGAGAGCCCTGAAGCCCTCTGAGATGAAAAAATGCAGTTTTCTTTGAAATGCCTTGGTTAGATGAAGAAATGACTGCACCCACTTTCCCCAAAAGGCAGAGAAGCAAGCGTTCAGTAGTCTCCCGGATAGAGGACCAGGATCGTGTCCCAAGTACCTGCTAGGTCCTGCCCTGACATCCCCTGGGGCAGTAGGAGATAAATTGAGAGGGGAGGGTTGGAAGCTCTAGAGTGGGGCACTTGAACAGAGGTAGTAATTAAGATTCCAGCTGCTGGCCTGGAGGTCATGATGAGATGTGGACAGCCGCGAGACCAAGGGAGTGCCTGCTTAAAGGACGCTGGGCAGCTTTCTTGTCTGAACGCTTGGATTCACATCCAAGCAGCTCTCACCACAATATAGTAGATAGAATCCCTGAAGGTGGAAAAAGGAAGCTTGGGCAAATACAGTCACATTATTTCATTGATATGTTATCATTATTTCGACCTGTAGTAAGTGCAAAATAATTTTTTTAATTTTTTTTATTTATTATTCCAGGGTATTATGAGGGTACAAACATTCTAGTTACACTTTATGTCTTTGCCTCACCCAAATGTGGGTTAAAGACATGCCCTTCCCTCCCTTTAGTGCTCCCCGTGTCCTTTAGTTGTAGATTTGCTCCCCCATCCTCCTAATCCCTAGAGAGTATTTCTGCCATGTGATCACCCTAGTGTTGATCAGTTAGTACCAATTTGATGATGAGTACAAATGGATCCCGTTCTTCTACTCTTGTGATGCCTCACTTTGGATAATGGGCTTAAGTTTAATCCAGGAAAGTATAAGAGGTGCTAGATCACTGTCGTTTCTTATGATTGAGTAATATTCCATTGTAAAAATATACCAAATTTTAGTAATCCACTCATGAATTGACAGGCATTTGGGTTGTTTCCACATTCTTGCAATAGTGAATTGTGCTGCCATAAACATTCGGGTGCAGATGTCTTTATCGTAGAATGTTTTGTGCTTTTTTGGGTAGATGCCTAATAGTGCTATTGCTGGATCGAATAGTATTTCTATTTTTAGCTCTCTGAGGTATCTCCAAATTCTTTTCCACAGAGGTTGCACTAATTTGCAGTCCCACCAGCAGTGTAAGAGTGTTCCTATCTCTCCACATCCTCGCCAGCATTTGTTGTTTTGTGATTTTTTGATAGAGGCCAATCTCACCGGGGTTAGGTGATAACCTCATTGTGGTTTTGATTTGCATTTCTCTAATGATTAGAGATGTTGAACATATTTTTATATGTTTGCTGGCCATTATTCTGTCTTCTTTTGAAAAGTTTCTGTTCATTTCCTTTGCCTATTTGTTAATGGGGTTGTTTGATTTTTTCTTGTTGATTTTTTTGAGTTCTAGATAGATTCTGGTTATCAGCCCTTTATCAGATGTGTAGAGAGCAAATATTTTGCATTTGTTCGGGATCTCCCAGTCTGAGGATGTGCCTCATCCACAGGCGTGGCAGAAGTAACTGAAGTGTCCCCCTTTGAGCTCAGCTCATTGATTCTCACAGCTCTGGGTAATTTGAAGATGTGGAATTACCAGCAGATGTAATGCTTCCTCAGAGTTTGAGAATTTTGTAGAATGAGTGAATCTTTCTGATTATCCATCACTTATTATTATAGATGATTGACACAGTAGAAGTTTATAAGATTTCATCAATTCATTACATTTTGGGGGATATCCTTTAAAGTTACTCTTTTTTAAAAAATTAAATCCATGACGTCTAATTTTCTTTTGTCCTTTGTCTCCTTTTAAAAATATAGAGACATAGAAAACATCCTTAATAGTTGGGCTCCTATTAACAGAGATTTTAATATAATAAGAAAATTTAAGAAATAGGAAATGGTTTTTTAAAAAAAGTGAAAACAAGAGTTTATAACCCAAAATCCACCAATGTTTCCAACACATGATTACAAGGAAAGTATTTTAAGTCTTTGCCCTATTTTCACATGCAATCAAAGAAGGGTAAGCGGTATTTTCTGTCTATCCTTTTTATTATAATTTCACTATTTATACTGCACCACGATGAGAGGAGCATTATAACTGAAATCATTATGAATTATTGTTGGCAGGAAGAAGAACAGCCAGAATAAGTGATTAAAAAAGAGAATGAGGCAAGGGTCTGGTGGGGATAGGGTATGGAGCTGCAGCTGCTACCGCAGCGTGAGAACAGAGACCTGTTATGCACGCAGAGGGAACACATGGTCTGCTTCTATCCTTGCAGAGCACCTATTTCCGCTGAGCTCTCTGCTGACTCTAATTCTCAGTCCAGAAGGAACTGGCACAATGTTTACTACCTGAAGGGATCAGAAATAAAGACCAAAACCCCCATGGTGCTTTTGAACAAGTAAGCTTAGAAAGCCACAGAAGGGTAGACAGATTGCTAATAGCAAAGAGGGCGTGTGTGGCTTCTATAGTATGATTCTAAGGGAATACTATCTATGGGCAACCAGGAAGGAGGAAGAACTAGATCTCTGCCATACACATATCTCATTGCCTGGGTAGAAACTAATTAGAGACACTGGCCCTGTGTTTATATACTGTTTACAAGACTGCTTAGGAAAAATGGGCACACAGAGGCAGCCATTCCTCTGTTGGAAATTGCCTCTTGGCAATTGCCTTCCTTTGGTATGGTGAACCCCCCATTTTTCACATAAAATGCACTGGCACCTGGACACAAAGCTCTTTGGAAATTCTTCTGAGTGCACTTTCTGGGACATGCCAGGGTCATGGCAGTCACTCGGGATTATAGAACTTCAGAGTTAAAAAGCCAGAAAGGACTTTGGAGGTCATCCAGTCAGCTGTGTATGCCCAACAGACTCTGAGTGAATCATGAGTTCTCATCAAGTTTGGCATCTGCCTGTGAATTTACATGATGTCACTTCAATGCTGACAAATGAACAGCCTGGCTAGAGCCAAGGCTCATGTGGGATGCTTCATCCACAGGCGTTGGCTGGTTAATTTGATGAGAAATCAGTTCTTTCTGACTCAGTGGACTGCAGCACCAGCACTTTTGCCTGGTCTGGGCTTCACTTTCCTGTCACTGTCACTGTACCTCTGAGTTCTTCCCTTCCCCACTCTGCTGCTGACTTTCTAGGGGGCTAGCTAATTGGCTCAGTCTTTACCCTCTGCTCGGCTCTCCTGGCATGCTGGCTTTTCACAATCTGTCTCCTCAAATCAGAGAGAAAGAGGGCTAGAGATCGGGTCTCATGTCTCAGGATGAGGGTTGATTGCCCATCTTCTCTCAGTCTGAAGTTTTCTCATTCTCTTCTGGGGTCAGGATCTCTCCATTCCCCTCATCCCCTCCTTCAGCAGCACATGGGCAGGATTAGACAATGGAAAAGGATGTATTGATTTTAATTTTAGCCTGTGGGTCAGGGGCCTGGGATTAGGCAAGACACAAAGAGGAAACTGCAGATATTTAGTTCTAAAGAATACCCTGGAGTTGGGTGAAGACAAGGGTCTGCATCCTTAAGCCAAGGGGACTTCCTAACTATGGAAGCAATGAACCAGAGGTAGAGCAGGTTGCAGGCCTGTCTCATAAATGTACTTGGTCAAAACCTGTCTCCTAACCTGAAGCCGTGAGCCTGAGAAAGATACAGATACATCGGAGAGAGGAATGTTGAGAGAAACCAGAGAGACTGTATGACTGAGATGAGCCAAAACAGAAGACAAATTTCACATTGGGGATGAATACAAGGTCCATTTCATTTCTGAACCAACAAGTAATCCTAATCTTGTCAGAAAAGCTTGAAAATTATGATAGTTAAATATTATATTAAGGAGAAAAAAAGCATAAATTCCAAATCAGTGATTTTCAAACTTGGCTTCACAATCATTCTGGGGAGCTTTAAAAAATAATGATGCCTGGGTTCTACTCTCAGAAGTTCTGATTTAATTGGTCTGGTGTGCTGGCAGGGTATTGGTATCTTTAATGTCAGCCTAGGTAAATCTAATCTAACAATCAAGGCTGAGAATCATTGTTCGAAAAGGAAATATCATAGGTAACAGGGTAATTTTCCAGAGATTAAGTTTCTTTTTCTTTTCTATCCAGAAAGAGGTATCAAAAAATCACCTTGAAATTACATTAGGGCTCTCCTTCAGAAGGGAAGTTACTTCGGAATCTGAAAGTGGTGTCTTTCATACAGACAGGTATACAGGAGTTCCTGGAATCTGAACTCAGCAGTCGCTGTCTAGAGAAAAAGAGATATAATTAGATGCTCCGTGTTTTGACAGTTCAAGAGAAAAGGTTGCTCAACCCTTAGTTGCAGATCCTCAGAGAGAGAGAAAAGGAATAGTGGTTGAGGGTCCCCTGATGTCCTGGCAGGTATCTGTGCATGATTCTTACCTTCGCCTTTGCTGCTCTGTGCCTGAAATTCCCTTCTTCCTCTTACCAGATTTCCAGCTCAGATATCAATTCTCCTCTCTGAAGTTTTCCCAGACCACCTCAGATAAAATTAATCTATCTTGCATTCCTAGAGTGCTGCATGCATATTTCTATTCCCAGACTTGTCACTTTGTATTACAGTTATTTGTTTACATACCTGTTTTCTTTCACAGCTAGACTGTGAACTTCTTAAAATCGGAGACTTCACTTTTCATCTTTATGTAGTAAGTGTCAAGAGTACCTGACACATGATAGGTGTGTAGCAAATATTTATGGAACTAATCAGAAACAATAAGTTAGGTTCCTAGATGGTTCAAAATCATATTTAACTTAAAATTTAATTGAAATAAATATATAATCAGTGAATGGTGGAAAGCAATAATGTAGAATCATCTGCAATTTGTTTAAATACACAGAATAAATAAGAACATAAAACATGTAATGCAGAAACCTCCCAACATGCTACCGGTCGGTAGTTCAGGGGTCAGAGCATTGTGGGGAAGGGGGAGGGTCGAAGAGTCGCTGGAAGTGAGGCTGGGGAGACTGGCTGGAGCTCAGTGTGAGAAGCTGTGTGTGCTGTGGGAAGCATTTGGATCTTAGGTGTTGTGAGCAAGCTACAGGAGTCCTCTAAGCAGGAAATGACAAAATCAGATTTGCCATTTGGAAAAGGATAAATTAGAAAGGGATCCATCTTGAGGCTTACTGGTGGATTTATCATGGTGTGGTAAAGTAGGGAGACTAAGGAGGAGGCTACTGTCCAGTTGAGAGATGGAAAAATGTGTCTCCTCTTCCTAGTTTGAACTAATAGACTGTTAACAGTCACGATGGGCTGACTTGTTTCTCCTGCAAAATTCATGTTGAAGTCCTACCTCAGTACCAGAGGTATGAGTGCTTAGTACCTCAGAATGTGACCATAGGGTATTTAAATAAGTGATTAAATTAAAATAAGGAAAATTAGGTTGGCCCTAATACAATATGACTGGATTCCTTATAAGAAGAGGACAGTGGGACACAGACACGCAGAGGGAAGACCAGGTGAGGGTACAGGGAGAACATAGCCATCTGCAAGCAGGGAGAAAGGTCATAAGAAACCAACCTTCTGACACCTTGATCTCAGACTTCCAGCTTTCAGAATTGTGAGAAAATAAATTTCTGTTGTTTAAGCCACCTAGTCCATGATACTTGGTTATGGCAGCTTTAGTAAACTAATAAACTCTTAGGACATAATCTATTGTCAAGTTATGTTCTGCTTTTATGTATTATTTTTCATGACCTAAAGCCCTGGGGCTTGGTGCAGTTTACAGGCCAGAGAACAGACATCTTAGCATACGGTCCTTGACTAAACTTTAAAATAAGCATATTCTAGAAATGTCTCATAGAAACCTAAAGTTTGGGCAAACATATGAAACCTTGAATAAAGATAACTTTTTTATCCATTTTAGATTTCCTTCAATTAATATATTAGAAATTGATATTTATCACTTTCTCCTCCCCCATTGAACCCCAAGCATGCATTCATGCACATTTAACTATATAACCTACTGAGAGAATCTACAATGCAGCCCTCATGGCTTTGTTGGTAGCAAATAGTCCTGTCTCACCTTGCTTGGCTACAGTGACCACAGGGGTGGTCACTGGACTCAGAGAGAAAAAATGCACAGGCTGGGCTGAGCAATCAGACTCTCTCTCTCTCATTGGAACCAAGAAATCTAAAAATTAAGGGCACTGGTAGCTGAATAATGTTTATGGTAGAGACTGAGAATGACTATTACTGGAGTCTCCTGATTTGGTTTGTCCTTCAGAAGCCCCTTGATTTGTAGGAGATCTCCGTCCTTATAATAAGCATCACAGCCCCCTTTACTTTAGCCATGTTAAGTAGATTTCTCTTCCCTGCAACCAAATGTGACTTAATACAAAGGGTAAAATGAATTCTAAAGCTGAGAGTAAGCTTTAGAGACTAAAACCATAAATAACCACTGATATATCCCCAATCATATGTAATTCCACATATCCTTTTATTCTTTAAAGCAGCGGACAAAGTCTGTACCTCAAAAGGGGGCGGATAGAGAAAGTCAAACAAAAGTGGTAAAGTAGCTGCTTCCATAATTCTTGTCAACTTTATTTTGGATCTTCTTAAAATAATATTTTTATCCAAATATGAGTGAGTACATATGTATGAATATGTACATATGCCAAATATGCCAGAAAAATACACATCTTACTTAGGAGAGAAAGAAGATAGAGAATATGGAATTGAAGCATGAAGTTCCATGATACACATAGAAAAAAAACAAGTTAAAATCTACCTTTATAATACTAAAAGGTACAGATGAAACATGAACATTGTTTAATTTTTTAAAAGAACCTCTAAATAAATGCCTAAATTTTTCATTTTCCTCAGCTATTTCAATTGTTATGGATAGTCAATTGAAAGGTCTTACCTAAAGCCATGTATTATTTTCAATAAGGAAAATTTTAGTAGCTTTCTGAATTACATCTGAATTCCTATATGTGAGCATTTAATCATTCCTAATTCTCTGAACATACTTGGTGAGGTAATTTGGAAATGTGATTTATTTTCCTCTTCTCTTTGACTCAGTTTTGCCACATGAAGATTGCTTTCTACAGACATTGCCGTAGGTTCAGGCTAATGGCTCAGCTTCTTCTTCCTCATATGAGGATGTACAAGGTTTGGGAGGCTTTCTGGATTCAGTAGAACTACATTTCTAGACAGGGTTCTGCATTCAATATTACATCTGAAAATGGGATTCTAAGCTAAGAGGTATGGCCCTCTGAGGGAGGGGTCTGGGTGTTTCCCCCTCACTGACCAGGACTGGCTGCCTCACAAGATGGCCCTCTGACTGGCTTTTATTAGAGGGAGAGAAAAACCAGTCAAAGGGGACCTTGTCTTCTCTCTTCAGCATCTGTGACAGAGAAAACAATTAAAAATCAAATATTAAGTGACCAGTCCAGGGTGAGAAGCATGGAGTCCAGGCTGTCTTGGAGGACAGAGGAAACAAAACAATAAGGTGAGGTCCTAACCCTATTCGGACAAGATAGGATGGTCTGGTGTGTAAGGATACAGGTACTGAAGTCTGGCCACTGGTGCTCAAACTCCAGCCTCCTCTTTGTCTACTGAGTTTCTTGACCTCTCCAGAGTCCGAATTTCCTCATCTGGACAGACACATGGTAATAATAGTACCTACTTCATAATATTGTTTTGAGAATTAAATGTGATCATATATGCGAGATGATTTGCATTCTATCTCATGTGTGACAAAGGTTTCAAGTTATTAACACAAAGCTTGCCAACCTAGAGGAGAGACATACAGTGAGTGGGGGCAGGGGGTGGGGCAGGACCAGAGCGGGTAACAGCAGAGGGGAGACAGGTTAGGTACAGGCTGTGTCTCATGCCACCATGTCTCTGCCTGCACTTGCGCAGAGGTAACCTGTGCTTCTCTGGCAGGCAGCTGCACCAACACATAATAAAATAAGAGGTTTGGAAACTCCTCAGAAAGCAAAGAACAGCTGTGCCTTTCTCCTCCGTTCAGCTTATTTTTGTTCCCTGTGAAGGCCACTCCAGCTACTTAGATTAAAAACAACATCCTTCTTCCCCCCTCCCCCCCCAAAAAAACCTTCTCTTCAGTGAACCAAGAGATTTAAGAAGCAGCTCCAGAGACAGAATATCTGGCTGTCTGGCTCCTGTGTGCTGGCGCCTGTCCATCCCCGCCCGTCCCCGTCCTAGTCAGACTTCTCCGCATAGTGGCAGAGGGGGTGCTCGGCAGCTCTGCCCAGTGACTGACGGACCTGCAGCGGCCCCCGCGGAGGAGGCCAGGCTGCGATTCAGAGACTTCAGAGCACATTTGGAGAGTATTGCTTCTCAGTTGCCAGTAACAGCATCAGACTTTGCATTTTGTTAGTGATGGACACACTGTGGTCACTTTTCTGATTAATAAGTTGTCTTGCCTACGTAACCCTCTCTCCAACGACGCTGTATCTTTTCCCCCTCTCCCCCTCAGAAGAAGATGCCATCCATCTTCTGATTCATCCTTGTGAATAACTACATAGTCTAATGTCTTTGGATGTAAATTCCTCTCTCTCTACTCCAATGGACACATGAAACTTAATTGTGAATCCCTTTGAAAAGGTTCCACTTAATAACAGAAAAATCTATTCAAACGAAGCCCCTTAGCTCCAAGCCCAATGGTTTTCCTGGGGGAAAGAGGGTCCTCAGCTGGTCTATACATCCCATAGAAATTTCACTCAACCCTCAGGTTCCCAGACTCGGGGGCATCTCAGTGTGATCACGTGTGCTATCAGACTATCCTTCCCAGAGCTTGGAACCCTGAACCTTCAGGGACAGGTCTGGTGCCTCCCATGTTGTCCTATGTTAAGTTCAGGTTATTTTTTGTACATGCGTATTGTATTTTGGCAAAATAGTGGTTTGCAACACACACAGAGGTGTTGATTGTGACTAAGATGTTTATAACATGTAGCATAAGGACTAGACCAGAGCACTAGAGTTCAACAAAGGCATCCCAGAGATTGCTGTGGTGAAAGTGAGTGAGTGTAGAGAGATCAACTGGCAGGTTCTAAAGCTCCCACCCCAATTTAACAAGAAATATCTACTTTATGAGTTTCGCATATTTGGTTTTGGATTGGATATACTGTTTGCCTGTTTAAATCCTTTCTCCACCCTTCTCATCTTGCTTTTTGTCCCCAGGAGGCTGACTTCTATGGACTGCACAAACTGGACCTCCTTGCCCTCTGGCTTTCCACTGGGTTCAGCCAATGGAAGAAACAGCAGGAGACTGGAGGGCAGAAGGAGACAGAAGCAGGGGTATTTATTCCCCAGACTCCTTCCTTTCTAAGTCGTGGTTCAGCAATGGCTGCAGTCCTCTACTGAAGTCTGGGCCTCCTGTCTGTGGCCCTCTCCCATGGCTTTAGTTCTTGTCAGGTTCTGGTAATCACTCTACCCCTCTCTTGCCCCTTCCAGCCTGGTGGTGGCAATGCCATTCCTAGTCCTGAGGTACTTTCATCTTCCCTTGCTGATTTCCCTTTACCCCACACAGAACTTGTGAATAGTCCCTTCATTCACCCTTTTTGAATTTTCCATCTGTGTTTGAATTTGCCATGGTAGGACTGTGACTGATTCAGTCTACTATTATAAGATATTGTTTGGTAAAAGATTTTACTGCTAAATGAAATTTGAAAAATCATGACACTGGACCAGTCAGAAGCATTGTGAGAACAAATGCCACATTCTTCGTGAGTGTAAATTACCCAAGATAGCTGAACAATGTCTTTCAAAAACCATTAAATTACATGATCTTTACCACACATTTTAAAGTTTCTATTAAGGAATGCATTTAATTCAGTACTAAATTTAGTAACTAAAAGGACTCTGGAATCAGACAAGCTTGTGTTTTGACCCAGGCACTTACCAGCTGTTTGATCTTGAGTAAGTTATTTAACCTCCCTAAACCTCAGTTTTCTCATCTGTAAGATGGAAGTAATAAAGTTCCCTACCTCATGGAATTGCTGTGAGAATTAAATGAGATAACATACATAGAGTACTTAATGCAGAGCTTCATGAAAAAATAAACTTTAATTTTTGCTATTATTTATAATAATATTATATATAATATGCAGAAGACTATTTCAAATCATCAAAAGTCAGCAGTTTGAAGAATCAGTAGTTTTAAAATCTAAAGGTCTGGGTGGGGAAGCAACAAGTGCTTCACTTAGACAAAGATCAGACCTGGTTCTACCTGCCACTCAGGAGTATTTAAATCAGCCTTCCTGTCCAAAGATCCATGGGGAACCAACATGCATCCTGGGCCAGCAGAGATTCCCTGGTGACAACAGTAAATTCAGCCAGGCATATAAAAAGCAGAGAAAGCAGAAGTTACCCAAGAAAGTTACCAGTGCTGGAGATCCTCCTTCAAATCTTAGTTCAAATGTGATGTTCTCAATGAGCCCCACCCTGACCTATTTAAAGCTGCGACTCACTTCCAAATCCTGGAGCGGCTGATCTCCCATGTTCTGCTCTGTTTGTTTTCTTTACTCCATTGCATCCACCACCTTCTGGAATACCATACAATTTGTTTACCTATTTATTACATTTCTTGCTTGTTGTCTGTCTCCCGCAGCTAGAATATAAGCTCCACAAAGGCAGGACTTTTTGTCATGTTTCCCAATTCAGTACTCAATAAATATTTGTTGAATGTTGTTGAGTCATCTCTGCATTATGTTGTATGTGACATTTGGCTACCCACAGATGCCAAATAATAACCACTGAGTGATTATTTAATTGCATTCAATAAAGTTTTATATCAGTTTAACAAGTCAGTTGTCATTTATGTCTGGTCTTCATGCTCAAATTGTGCCTGCTTAATGGTCTGACACGAAGTGGCCACTCAATAAGTGTTAGTACCCTCTTGTGTGTAAATGTGTGTTGGATGTTGCTTTTTTTTAAAATTAGTTTTTGTGTACATATATCTGTGTGGGTGGGTATACCTCAAGGCACATTTGTGCTTGACAGCAGTGTTAAAAACCCTCAACTATCTATTTGCAGCTTATCAGAGAGAAGATATTAATTACTTCTTTAGTATTCCCTTTTCACTTTGAGTGCCCTCCTCATTTCTTTCTTCCCCCCAAGATTGGCACATTTGGTTTTCGAAATTTTAACCATTTAGTTTGTTTTCTGTATTGAATGATAACGCAGAAGCAAGCAAAGTAAAACAAAACTTTTCTTAGTCAACTGGGGTCCTGTTTGTACCATTTTTATCCCTATTAGAAAGTCTTATGATATCTGTCCAAATTATCTTCTAATGTAATCAGGAGCCCCTTCACTTGCTTTTCTCTGATCAAAGGTGGGATTATAAATTGACTTGGTAGTTCATAGCATTAAGTTCAAAGGCATAATCCAAAAAACTGGCATTAAGTCCAAAACAAAGGACTTGTGTTGGAGGATATACATGATATCGAGCGGTAAGCATTTTGGAAGGAAAAACCAGAAGTTTTCTGAATCAGTGGGAGGAGAGCTTTTATAGGACACCTACAATATGAGCTGTTAAGGTTCTCATCTGCTCTGCATGGCTATTCCCCGCTTTCTGATGACTCACGGAGGTAAGATGTTCTAACAAGGGATAACAAATAGGTTCCATCTTACGGGACAACTGAGTCCTGTTACTGTAGTAGTTGATGGGGAAACAGTGTTTCTCAGAGTGTGGACCTAGTTTTAAATAGATCAGTAGGGTGACTGTAGTTTACAATAATCTATTGTATATTTCAAAATAGTCAGAGAAATTCAAATGATTCTAGCATAAAGAGAAGATAAACATTTAAGGTGATTTATTCTAAGTGTACTGATTTGATCTTTACAAATTATATGAAGGTATTAAACTAAATTATCACTTGTACCCCAAAACTACGTACATCTATTATGCATCAAAAAATTAACTAATTAATTTGATTAATTTAATTAATTTAAAACATAATTTTCCTAGTGATTTTTCAATAGCTTAAAAAAGTAGATTTCAAAACCAAGAATGAAATGTCTACGAATAATTTACTTGCATTTTCTCTGTATCAGCTGTTTTTAATATCTGTAGTTTGATATAAAGCTTTGTTGTATTTAGATTTTATAAATAAATAATATCTAATTCAGCAGAAAACAATAATTATTTTCTAAATGTAGAATTTAAAAATATATATTGAAATAAAACTGTTTAAAATAGTAATAAAATGTTTATAGAGTGAAGTTTTTCTCTATTGCTTTCTGGTCTTTGCGCTTCCTGTACTCAAAGGAATTTTTTTTTTTTAATGTAAAGCTCTGCACAATGTGAGTTGACAAGCAACAGAGTATAGTTCTCAAACACAAAAGTAAAAATAATTACCCTTCCATTTTTCCAAGCTGAGGAAAAGAAAAAAATTAAGGGATTTATTTGCTTATGGGCTTCAAATTTAAAAGTTGGGAAGTTTTCCTAGTCTGCTGATTAGGCCTTGAAGCTTGGGGCTAAATAGGGGTTGCAACAAATCCTGAGCCCCTGAGAGACTGGAAATCAAGAAGCATGTTGTCCTAATTCTTCAAACACCATAGAAAAAGAAACAGAGAGAGAGGTTGAGAGAGAGAAGAAGAAATAAATCTATATATAAATATGGCAATTAGAATATGGATTTTCCTGATCCACAAAGGAAATGAAAGATCATCATTGACAGATAAGAGTTTAAATATACATGAATGGGAATACTGGACTATATTTCAACAGCATTTGCATAGTGTCCTAGCCTATATAAATTGTCTCTGAAGTTTTACTCATCTGGTGTTATTGCATAATCACCTGCTCAACCTTGGCAGTGAAGTGAAGCTTGTAGGACTGAAAATTTGTTTACATTTAACTCTGTGGGGACCCATCCCTACATTGGTACATGCTGTAGTTTGGCATTTATATGCAAACTAGCCAATTATCGATATTTTTCTTTGTTTCCCCTATAGCAGAATGGTGAAACCAATTTCTTGCATGTATAATTCTAAGAAGAAATGTAATGCTAGTGAGGAAAGAAAAAAAAAAGATTCACACATTTCACACATACTGTTCAACAAAACATACAATTCCAGTGTTACCAGGATGACCAAGCACATTTTTATATGTAAGATGTATAAGGCAGTTTGTTTTAAAAAAAAAAAAAACCCTTCGTGGATATGAGAGGAAGAACCACACAAAAGAAAGATAAGATGCTTTTCTCACTGTTCTCTCACCAGATGTTCTCTTGTTGCTGCTTCTGCAAAGTGAACAGAGAGAGGTAGCCAATTAACTTCCTTGAGTAACCAAATATTTAAAACAATTGAATACACAAAAACCTTTTAGTGGCCTTCATTTGTAGGCAAGGTAACCGCAGAGGATCAATAAGTAAATTGACCAAACGCTTGTAAGAAGAATGTATTTGTCACAGGACTGTATTGCTCACTGACAGTGCATCTGACTGATTTCCTATCCCTGGGTTCCCCTAACTCAGGTTGCTCCTTCTTCCCAAACCCAGGCTCTGCTTTCTTCCAGAGTCTTGGAATAAATCTCAGCCAATTTTTTGATTTGAGATCAAGTCAGATTTGTTACTGGCCCCTCTCTAACCCTGGTGTCCCATCTGTACCTGGTTGGGTGCATTTCCTATCTCCTAATTACACCAAAGGCTGGGCTTCCTGCTAATTTCTCCAGATCTCATGTTCTTCTCTGAGGCTTATGTATTAGTTTTCCAGGGTTACTATAACACAGTACCACAAACTGGATAGTTTGAACAACAGAAATTTATTGTCTCCAGTCCTGAAAGTTAGAAATCTGCAATTAAGGTGTCACTAGGGTCACTTCCTTCTGTGGGCTGCGTGAGAGAATCTATTGCTTACTTCTGTCCTAGAGTCTGGTGGTTTGCTGGCAATCTTCAGCATTCTTTGACATGTAGAGGCATTACTTTAATCTCTGTCTTCAGGCTCACACAGTGCTATCCGTAGGGCTCTGTCTCTACATGTGGTATATTCTTTTTATAAGGACACAGATCATATTAGATTAGGCAGGGATCCATTCTACTTCATTATGACCTCATCTTCACTAATTACATCTGCAGGGACACTATTCCTAAATAAGGTCACATATGAGATACTGGAGGTTAGGACTTCAACACATCAAATTTGGGGTTACACAGCCTGGTCATGGTGGTACATGCCTGTAATCTACCACTTTGAGAGGCTGAGGTGAGAGGATTGCTTGAGCCCAGAATTTTGAGACCAACCTGGAAAATAAATAGTGAGACCCTATCTCTACAAAAAAAAAAATTTTTTTTTTTAATTAGCTAGGCATGGTGGTGCACACCTGTAGACCCAGCTACTCACGAAGCTGAGGCAGGAGGATCACTTGAATCCAGTAGTTTGAGGTTGCTGTGAACTATGATGACTCTGGGCAGCAGAGTGAGAACCTGTCTCAAAAAAAAAAAAAAATTGAGGGGTACACAATTCAACCCATACCAGCTTGCTCACTCTTGTCCTAATTTCCAAATGCTGTACTGCTTGATTTCTGCCAATGGAATGAACATGGATTACCTTTGATTGTTTATTCTACTAATTATTTTATAGACATCTTGGATTTGATTTGAACCTCACCTGACTGTACTCATCATCTTCCTGCCACTTTTTAGTACACTAATGTCCTATGTCTATACCTAACCTGGTATTTATATCTCATTAAGTCCAGCTCTATGTGGTAAGCAGGCTAATACCACCCCCCCAAAGATATCCAAGTCCTAATCCCCAGAACCTGTGAGTGTGTTAGGTTCCATGGCAAAGAATAATTAAGGTTGCTAATTAACTGACTTTAAAATAGGGAGATTCCCCTGGGTTACCCAGGCAGGCTCAATGTAATCAGTCTTTAAAAGTGAAAGAAGGAGGTAAAAGAAGACAGAGGAAGAGATGTGACAACGGAGGCACGGTCAAAGAGATGCCATGTTGCTGACTCTGAAGATGGAGGAAAAGGGCTATAAACCAAGGGAATGCAGGTGCCTTTACAGCTGGAGAAGGCAAGAAAACTAATCATCTTTTACAGCCTCCAGAAACAACACAGCCCTATTGACACCTCAATTTTGGCCCAGTGAGACCCATGTTGGACTTCTGGACTATTGAATTATAATATAATAAATTTGAATTGTTTTGAGCCACTAAGTTTGTGGTAATTTGTTATGGTAGCAATAGAAAACCAATACATCTTAGAGTAAAAAATTCCTAAACATGCCTTGAAGGTTAGACCCAAGCCTTTGGCCTACCCTGAAAGTTCTTCCCATTCCCCTAGTCCCAGGCTTACTCCAATTAACTCATCCTGCCCTACTTCAAACCTTAGAATTAGTAAGCGTTAGATGCAGTATAGTATAAGAGAGTTTTCACGGGCATTTGAACCAGATTTGACTGCAAATTCTAGTTTTGCCCCTTTCTAGCTGTGTGACCTTAAATAAATCACTTAATCTTTCTGAGCTTTAGTTACTTTTCCCTTATCTATAACATGGAGATAATAAGACATACTTCTCACTGTAAGGCTTAATGACAATATCTGTAAATACATCTAACACAATGCCTTTTACATGTTAGGTATTCAATAAGCGGTAGCTAGTATTAAGGCATTTTAAATTCTTAAGCCCACCATTTCTTTTTTCCACCACATTTTATTTTTAAGCAAGGGTCATTTTGAATTAAAAATATAAACAAATAATGGGATCTTGGAAGGAAGAATCAGTGAGGAATTGTGTCTTATAGTACTTATTGATGAATAGATAAATATTCAGGAATAAGGAAAACATGCCCAGTGATTCTTTGGGGAGAGACACACCCTGAAACAGAAGAGGATAGCCCTCAGTAGACTGAGTTAATTGTGAAATCTATGCTGTCCTGTAGTAGACAAAGGATGGAAAGATATTTGCTCTGTTAAATAAAAATGTAAGTAACTTGAAAACAATTTGGGAGATCACATATACATGTATTCTTTTGTCTTCAGAGAACTTTATATCCGATGGCCTAAATCTGCTTCATCATGTCATCAAGAAGTTGAAAACCACAAAAAGATCTTTAAGAAAACAGAGGTTATAAAACATCTAAAAATTACTTATAACAGAGTAGTTTATTTAAAAACTATTTTTAAAAATTTCTTCTATTTAAAAAGGAAGCAAGAGAAAAAAAATGAATGAAAAAGCAACACTAAAACATTGTAATAAACCCGATAGACTGAAACGGAAATGGAAATTTCCTTTTTGAGAGTTAAAAAAAAATTCTTCAAGAAACAAGAAATAGCAATAATTAATGAGGCTCTTACTATATTCAGAAAATCAGGGGCAGACCACCTAAGGTAGTACTTTCTGAGTTTAACTGTACCAATATGAACTTCATAATATTTTAAAACCATGGTATTTAGCAATTATTGTACTTGGATCAGATAGTACAGTTAGATCAAATATTTGTCAACCAAATAACTGGGTTAAACTCACCTCAAAATATATTTTGAGACTCAAAATGTATTTTTAATTCTAAGAACCAAAAAACATAAGTGAAAAACTCTTAGTAAAAAATATAAGTAGGTATCATTAATCAATTCCTACTGCTGCAAATTTCTTAAATCCTAAATCTTAAAAAGAGAAATATATGAAGTTAGCCCTATGATCACATTTTACAGGACTGGAAAACAAGTGTTATCACAGCTGGTGGGACAGACAGGGTCCAGTGGATAATCCCAGTTGCAGAGAGCAAAAGTAGCGGCTAGAGGTGAAGTCAGAAGAGCAGTTGTAAGGCAGAGGCTCTCCAGAGGGAGGGGGAAGTTTCAGGATGGGATAAAGTGCAGCACCCGGAAGAAATGCATACTTGCCTCCAGGGGAGGAGCCAGGTGCCAGGTTCAGACAGGTCGAAGGTCAGAGTGTGGCACCAGGATCCATGTGGTACACAAGGAAGCAAGTGGGATTTATGAGGAAGTAAGAAAGTGCTGGCAAATAGAACCAGGACAACATGACGTCACTCAGGATCACTGATCAGAAGCAGAGCAGGGACGCACCATGGAGTTTCAGAATCCAGCAGGCAGTTACTTCGAACCATGAGCTTGTGGACATGGCCTAATTTCCACAGTGTCTTTTGCCCGCTATTCTCAATTTGTAAAATGGTCAGGCCTGGCCAGGTGGACAACAGTGTGAGTCTTGGCAAGCAGGATTCTTGTGATTTGGTATTACAAAAACAGAATGTCCCCAGGTAGTAGGTCCCAGGATACAGTCTGGGATTCTGCCAAACAAATAATTACAGAGATAGGATGGCAAGGCCTTTGCATAGCAAGGCAATTGGTGCCTCTTGCTTGCTGTCTGATGAAGATGTCCTCGGCTTCTTCAGCCAGTGACAAAATTAAACACTCACTCCAAACCAATACATAAGCTGATTCATGATAGAGCAGAGAAACTTGTTTTAATTTTAGCAATTCTGTAATTTTTAAAAGTCTGTGAAATGAGAAAAATGAGATATTAGATGCCCAGAGTCAACTGGAAACTTCCTAATTCGCCTCGGTTATTGACTTATGTAATGATTTCTGGCAAATGGTCTTGGACAAGAAGTCCAAGTCTCAAATTTCATTTATAATTATAAATGGAATATATTGGTGATATTTTGCTCTTGGGTTAGGAACACTCTAACCTCATTCTGAAGATTGACAAATGGGTAGTTATATGAAGTAGGAGTGATTGCTGTTGCTCACCTAGAAGAACAAGTAAGAATACCTAGCTACAGTACAGAAGAACCTCTGAAACATTGCACATTGGTGCTACATGCAACCGCATCTAATCAGAAGCCACACTATTTTAATTCTTCCTTCTAAATATCTCCCAAATCAATCTTCATTTTTTTTCCAGGCCTTGCTGTGACATTGCCCTAGCTCAAGGCCCGTCACCTGGATCATTGACGCAGCTTCTTATTTGGCTTCTAGTCTTGCTTTCTCTCATCTTTTCTGATTTCTTTTCCATATTAAAGTGATTATTGTTTTTCTAAGTATCTAACCTGATCAGTTCGTTTCCCTGTTAAAATCTTTAACAAAGCTCCACTTTTCTTACTACAAAGCCAACGTTCTTTAAAATGGTCTATGAAGATGTTCATGATGTCATGCTTTGCCAATTTGAATCCTATATTTCAGCCCCACTGACCAACTTTCAGCTCCCAAATGCCATTCTGTGTCACCTCTCAGTCTTCCACTGTATGTTCTCTCTGCCTATAACTTTCTTCATTACCTCGTTCTCACTTCTCTCCTCCTTCAATTTTCATGGCTAATGTCTATTCACCATTAAGGTTTGGGCAGGCGCTGCTTGTGCTCAGCAGTATTCATCTTTTCCTCTGTATCCTTGGCACACAGCTAGACTACATTTCCTACCCTCCCTTGCAGTTTAGTGTGATCATGTAACTAAATAAAATGTCAGTGGAAATTATATGCCTGTCATTTTCAGGCCTGGCCCGTAAAACATCTGCCACAAGCAAACCAAATCTTTCTCTGTCTCTCCATTCACCATCTGATTAGAGAAGACTCAGAGGACTTAGAGGAGGACAGAGCCCTGAGACGAAGGTGCCTGGACTTTCATTTGACTGTAGCATGAGCAAGACATAAATCATTAGTGTGATAAACAGTGGAGAACTTGGGGTTTGTTTGTTTTAGCAGCTGGCATTACTTTTCTTAAACAACGAAATATCTTAGCATAGTTATAAATTTCCCTGGGGAACCTTCTTTGGCTGAAAATATCTGTCTCCTCCACTCTACAATAAGCTCAAGAAGGGCAGGGACTGTTATCTTACTCACCATTTTATCTTCAGTTCTTATTATAGTGTCTGTACACCATGTGTGAATACCCAAAAATATCTGTTGAATGTTAAATGAATGAGCTTTATATTGAAGCTTAGAAAACTCATTTGAGTTTTCAGAGAATAAATATATAGAATTAAATTTGGAAAAGCACATTTAATTCCTTTATTGGACAGAGTAGAAACTATGAAAACTGGGAAATTCTTACATTTAAGCAAGGAAATAACTTAAAAGACCAAATCAGCATTTTGGGACAAGAAAGTACAAAGTAAGGTTTACACTTTGGCACTCTAGCTGGTCTGCCCCTTGATTTTATTTAGAAGAGAAAACATGATAAGGATATCTGTCATTGGGAGTGTCAAGAGGCTTTTGAAAAGCTGCAATAGGCTCTGATTTTTCTTATCAATCCAGGCAATTCAAACCTGTTCAAAGTATCAGTTGACATGTCCGGTAATGGTTGGTGCACTTTGTTACCAGAACAAGGTAACAGCTGCTTGTGAAAAATTGTTGCCAAGAGAAAGAAACTTGTCATCTCTATGGCTTTAATACAAAGCAATCTGTAGTTCTTGAATAAATTGGCCAATAAATCTTTAGCCAAGATTTTATGTGTGTGAGGCAGTCACTGGTTTCTCTCTTAATCAGGGTGTGCTGGACTTAACAGTGACCGATAGAAATCGTCCTGGAAATAGCAGAATGAATGAATTTTCAGAAAGACAAGGGAGAGAAAATGAGTGGGAGAGAGAGACAGAGAAAGAGAAACAGAGACAGAATGATCACATACTAGAATATTCTCTATGTGAATAGAGAGGAGCCTAAGGTTTTCATATTTCATGTATCTCCTTCAAGTAGGAGTCTTACCGCTGATTTTTACGAAAATTAAGCATGCCAGGGGTAGGAGAGAATAAGAAGAAAGTGGTATTCATAATTTATTTTACTATGCTTCTATATTTCTTTTATTTATAAGAAATTATTAGATTTCTACTTTACCTGTTTGCTAAAGGATTGCAGAAGACACGGTTTCAGATTGGGTATTTAAGGCAAACACTATTAGGTGTGTGCTCTAAATTCATTCCTTGTTTCTTCCTTGCCGCAGAAGCCTGCCTTTGTTTATGACCGGCCCTAGAAGATAAAGCATGTTTGATAAGCCAATTATGACACCCATCCTTTCCTACTGTCTTTGCAGCTTGAGGTAGCCACATGATCCAGTTCTGTCCACTGAGATCTAAGGTGAAATATATCTATATCTATATATCATATATATATATATACACACACACACATATATTCCCATCCTCATCCCATTCTTCCTACTTCGAATGCAGATATGGAGTCCAGAGCTTCAGAGGCCATTTTGTTACTACAAGGCAATAAGCATGAGGATAAAATCCAATACTCTTTGGATGCTAGAGCTGAAAAATAGAGAGAGCTTAGGTTCCTAGTATTGTTGAGCCGATAAATGTTGAGATAAATATTTATTTCCAGGCTACCTGTAATATAGGAAAAATAAATCCTTATTTGTTAAGCCCTCATTAGTCAGATTTTTAGAAACATTCAAAAACTTGACCAATACATAGAGACAAAAGAGTAGAAAATATATTGAAACATTTAAAACTCACATCAGATTCCAATGCATTCTTTCCTCTTGCTGATGGGTCAAAATAGTCTGGGACACAAGACTTACATGTATTTGAGCATTCAGTTTAATGGTAGAGTTGTGAAGATGAGAACAATGAGTACAAATCATTTAGTCAAGAAATGCTGCTGCCAGTTACTTAAAAACAAAGCCTGTGTGAATTAAAAAAAAATGTCCTATAGGCAAAAGCATGTTACAAGAACATAGATACTATATCAGATAGGGCTAGCAGTCAGACTGAGATATTATTATTATTTTTTTTTATTTCAGCATAATATGGGGGTACAGATGTTTAGGTTATGTGTGTTGCCCTTGCCCCCTCTCCCCCCCTCAGTCCAAGTTTCAAATATGTCCATCCTATTGCGTGGTTATTCTTACATGTGAGATTTTTTTTAATTACCCACTATTAACAACAAACTTGGTCATCAAGTCTGGAGCATGGCCAAACCCATGGTCCAAGCCAGGTAAGTGGATTTGGCTGTGGGATTTAGAGAAGGCAAATCACCGGCAGATAATTTCTAGAAAGTTTTGATGAAGCCATGGTTCTATATCCTTATCGATCTATTATGGGGATTAGAGATATTTGATTCATTCTTAATTTTTGAAAGGTTGGAATCTTAGAACCCCCTTATCAAATATCACTCATTATTATAGGTTGGGCTAGCTAAACCATCGAACCAAAGCATATGAAGAAAGAACAAATGTTTGGAATTAGAAAACCTGGGTTTGAGGTCAATGTTCTGACACTTAACAGCTCATTGACTTTGGGCAAAATCACTCTGATCTTCAGTTTTCTCAACTGTACAATGAATGTAATAACACATTTCCTCTGTCCCTTCCAGGGCTGTGATAGAGCTAAGATAAATAGATAATGTGTGTGAAGTCTTTTTTTATGCTGTTAATTGTTATATGAATATTAATTATTATGATGATAGGGATGATATACCTAGTGTGGAGCCTGGTATTATTCAGCAATTACTAATTCTCTTAATTACTTTCTTCTAGAAATCACAGATAACTCCTGAGTGCTGTTACTCTGTAAACATCTCTGGCTGGGTTTAGGAAGCAAACAGAAATCTATGGTCCTATTGCTGGACTCATAGCTATGCTATCAGCTAGCACATTTCTGGTAACCCCTCAATGTTCCTGCCAGCCTGAGGTATGTTTCTGAGCTCATAGACTGTCATTTTCTGTCAGAGGCTGAGAGATTTTTAGTGCAGGAAGAAAAGTCTAAGAGCCCTTTCCTTCTTGGCCTTGAAAAGAAAATATAATTGTTTGATGGAAAAACCAGCCATTCGCAGGTCTGACAAAGACGTAACATTTATTCTTTTAAAATATACTTATTATGAAATATTTCACATATATAAAAATGTATAACAACTTATAATGAACATCCACATATCCACCCACCTTAAGAAATAAAACACCAACAATATAATTAAAGCCTTTTGGTACCCCTCCTAGATTGCATCCCAGATAAACAGTATCTTGAATTTCATTTTTTTTTTACATAATACATTTCTCTGTATTTTTGCTACTAACCAACATAAATTCCTTATAAGAGAAGATCTTCCCAGACTTATCACAGCTCTATATCTCAATATTCCTTCTTCATCTCCTGTTTTAAAGGATATAGCACTGCTTTTTAAAATTTTAAGTTTCTCACTATCATACATGTTTTTGTCATCTCAAGAACTCAGTTTTATGAAATATATATATTTTGGTAGAAAATAAAATACCAATGTTCATTATCTTTATATATTGCAGAATGTCTCCCACGCTCCTCCCCTCTTCCCGAACTTCTTTTCCCTTCTTTATTTGCATTGGCATGTGGACTTCATGTTCCCACCAAATGAGTCAGTCAAGACAGAACGGATGTCAATGTCTTCTGAGAAAAAGATGCCATACTGTCTTGTAAAGTCACAAAAAGCATTAGTTTGAGCCAACACTGAAAAAAATTGGGAGAGCTCACTTAAAAGTCTGGATTTCTGGCTTCTTTAGAAAAATGGAAACCACTGAAAACACACTGCCCACATTTCTACATGGCAATAATCCATTTGAACCAAGAAGCAGCTGCCTCTTTCATATGGGGCATTCTCCATTTTATCATATTCCTATCACTCCTTTATTCTCCCAAAGATTAAGATCAATGTCAGCTGCCATTTATTATCATACTTGGACTGCCGATGTTTCTTATCATAGAGAAAAAGTTTTTTCTTTACTCTCATCAAAAGCACAAAACAAACAAAAAAATCAAAAGGGCCAAATCCACTCTGAAGCCACCCAACAAGCACAGAGCCTAGAAAACAAGTGTGCTCACTTCACAATCACAACTTTAAGAGAAGTCCCCTTGTTCACTTATCAGTCAGATTGCTACCTCTAAGGCCCTCCTCTATAGAAATTTACTGTGGTTATTCCTCATCCCAGCCTCATACCCCCACCCCAAACCCGTAGGCTTTTCCCTTATCTAGATTCATATGTAGTTTTAACCTAGACTTAAGACAATGAGTGTGGAAAATGAGACAAGAGAAACGTAGAAAGAGGATAAATGTTAAAAGACTCCCAGTATAAGCTATAGCTTTCAATTTAGGAGTGAGGCACAGAAATCAACAGAGTGGACAGGATTATTTAGGGTTATTTACAAAACAATTTCACAGAGGAGATCCATGTTAAATATGATTTATAAAGTGTTGCTGATAAGTAAGATTAAGGTGTCTGCTCTCCTAACATCTCATCAAATTTACACCAATCTAACATGTGATGATGAAGGATAAACTCTAACCTTGAAAATTATATTGAGAGTTAAGGCTGTAATGACTGAAGCACGTGGTAGACTAATAGGGAATATTACAAATGAAGAACAGGAAAGTAAAAAAAAAAATTGTTAGTCTTTAGCTAGCAGTCTCCAAGGATAAAAGGCACTGTGTGTCTGGCCCGGCAGACAGACACAAGAATTCTAGACACTAGCAGACTGTTCTCTGTACAGAGTAGGTATAAATCATCTAGCTTTTACAAAAATTATTTGAATACCTTCCTTCTGGCTTCATGCTTAACAAGAATCTTCTAATTATTATTTTGGGAAAAATGTGTCTCAGCTAACAGACATGATGACAAGTACTCTCTGATGTTTGAACATCTGATTTACAAACAGCTGATAATTTTGGAGTGTTTTCTTCATATTATTCACAACCTTCCCATAGGCGATACCTCTGCTATTTTTTCTATTGTGAGTCGCATGAGAAGTGAGATATAGAGGTAGGAAATAACATGTTGTGGGTATCTAGAAGTATCAAATCTAGCCTCGAGTGACTGATCCTATAGCAATCCCCCACTTCCCACCTTTTCTTCCATAGGTCCCTCGGACATCTCTGTCATGGGAGGGACGGTATCAAGGGAAAGCTGATGAAACAGGATGAATGTATTCTTGTTATCTTTATGTGGAATCTGGAATGTCTTTCCCTATAGAAATAATATTACAAACTGCGGTGAAATGTAGTTTAAATAATACTGAGAGTACCATACTCATGCTCCTTTTTTGGTAGATCAATCATTTTGAGTTAGCCTAGGACTCCAAGTACCATTGAAAAACATATTCCACACTTTTAAAAAAATCTATGTACAAATGAAATTTTGGAAACAAATGTTTCTGAATTTGGGAAATGTCTTTGTTCTCTGACCGTTATAAATTATTGCCCATTATTAATTTCTAATCACCTTAGCTTTGTTATCTTTTGATTGTGGGTAGCAAGAATTCATGCTGAGTTAAAATTAAGAGTCATAAATTACAATACTGAGATTCATTCATTCATTGATATTTGTTAATCATCTACCATATGTCAGGTTTTGAGATACAGAATGATTAAAACAGATGAGGTCTCTGCCATCACAAAACTTGCAGTCTAATGAGAAAGATGAATACTAAGTTGACCACATCAACAATTAATTATGACTCTGTTGAGTCCTATAAATGAACAGTACTAAAAAAAGTAAAGAATGTATTAATAATAAGGGAATCTAACCTCCTGTGGGAGTTAGGGTTGACCAAGAAAGGCTAATTTTAGGCCTGGAAAGATATATAGGAGTTAGCTTAATAAGTACCTAAGTAAGTAGAGAAGTAGTATCCCAATTAAAGGGGCCAGTATCTGCAAAGAACCTGGGGTGAGAAGGAGCTTGGGGTATTGGAAGAAATAAGTGGAAAATGATTTTGAAGGCTAGTGTGTCTACAGCATATTAGCATGAACTAAGGCTGGACTGGCAGGTTAGTGCCAGATCAAGCAGAATGCTGCAGGCCATGTCACTGATTTTAGACTTCACTCTGATGAAGCCATTGGAGTATTTTAATCAGGAGAATGACATGATTAGATTTAGGGTAGATCCAGTCTCTAGTCTCTAGTGATGCTACGTAGATGCAGCTGTCTGCTAAAGTAGCCTGAAGCAAATATATAGGTGTCTCAGTCCGCAATACTGCAACCAACAGAATTCTATATAATGCATTTCTAAGTCCATTGTTGGAGTGAGCCCTTAAAATATGTGATCATTTTTCTCACACTGCCTCCTAGAAAAATTCACTAACTCCTTGGCTTAAGGAATGAACACAGTTACTAATGTTTTCTTTATTTCATCTTTAATCTTTTAAATCTAAATAATTTATCAATTTTTCTACTAGCCTGTTGAGAAGTTTGACAGGAATTCAGAATCTATGTCCACTCTTAGGCCACTAGTAATTCATTTAGGGATTAAAGTGGCAATTTATTAGTTAACTGGCATGGAAGCCCATTTTCTTATCTTTGCCTGTATTTATTTCTTCATTTGGGCCATTCTGCAAAGTGGCAGTTACTCATGGCCTGAGAGTCTAAAAGCAGCATACAGATTGCTGAATTTGTGTCCATGAGAGATTGTACTGAGAGAATCTGATTTATCATAAAATGCTTTATATTATAAGCATATCCAGTGAATCTTTGGCATCAGTTTCCTTTAAAAAAGTTAAATAAATAAAAGTAACTAAATATAATTCGAACCCACTCTAGAATTGTGCTATTGTCTTTTTCTCACATATGCAGAACTCTCTCTGATTATCCAGAGAGCTCAGCCTGTAGAAGCAGTGTGTGTGGGGGCGGGGTGGACAGAACGAGATTTTGGCCCTCCATTACAAACTGCTGTGTTTTCAAATGATGCACACATGCTCGGTCCATCTGTCTTCAAGGACTCTGCAGAGTAGTCAGTAAAACTTTCTATTCCGTGTTCAAAGCTGCATTGCCAAATATTAATAACTCATTTTATTTATAACTCATTCTCTAAAGTGGAAAAAACAGGTGGTACTCATGAAGAACTCAATAGTAGCCAAATTTCAAAGGGCGGATGCCACAAGCTTGGAATGAGAGGAAGCATTTTGTGTTCATACTTTTACTGTAAAAAGGTTTGCTTGTGGCTCCTTTCCTCAACCGTAATACTAGTACTTCAGGCTACTCAGGACCATTTTCCAGAGCCTTTCCCCCATCCCCAGCAAAATCGTTATTCTCCAGGAAGTTCTCCAGGCTGCAGACTTTTCAAAATGTCCTGATAGTCCTTCATTTCCTTCCCATATGATCTTGCTCTGATAAATTATGGCCATTAATTAATCTCACAAATTGATCCATGACTTGTTTTAGTGACAACTGTCTGATGTAAACCCCTCCTGGAGATAATGACTACAGAAAATGGTGGCTATAATGTTGGAAGACTTTAACTACATGGCATGTCAAAAGGCAAGATAATTGTGGGCAGGCAGGATCTTTCTCTTGTCAGTCTCTCATGCCATGATCATGAGAACAGCAACAAACTTCTGAGGAATCAAGAATGGAACAGATGCCCAGAGGCGGTTTAATAAAGTTCAAATTTTCAAAAGAGAAAGAAGAATGCATTTTGGCTGTCCAGTATCATGCTTTCCTTCTTTTCATAACAACACTGATTTTTCTGGTAAATTACCTCTTTCCCCATTGGAGTGGGATATTAGGATATGTCGTTGATGTCTCCTAACCAAGGGGTGGGCATGTGACTCAATATAGCCAATCAAGTCCCACCCCCTGGATGAACATCAAAATGACTGAATTTTTGTGGCCAGCCTTGAAGAGGCCATCCATTTATTCTTACTCCTGAGATGCCCAGAACTGCCCAGATTCTTGATTTTTCTGAACCTGGTTATTTAATCTTTTCTTTTTAGTCCTTCCAGTGAATTCCTTTTTATTGCTACATTAGCTGGAGTCAATTTCTCTTGTTTGCAAAGAACCCTAATTGACACAAATATTAATTCTAAACTAGTGAATGTGACAGTCATCCTATAAGATTCAAAGGGTATTATCCACCAAATTTTTCCAATTCCCCTACCACTTATATGGTAGCACTGCTCTTCTTACTCCCTTTTTAAGTTAGGTATGGCCTTGTGATTTTCTATGGCCAATGACATGTGACTTGGAGTGATATGTAGCATTTCTAGATGGAAACTTTAAAAACTAGTGTGCAATTTGCCACTATTCTGGTCATTGGGGAAGTTTGTTTCCAGCTAAAGTCTCTATTAGCATGGGTATCTGAATTACTACGGTGAACAGAGCTTCTTTGCTACCCTGCATTAGACTTGTAGTATGAAGTAAATATAAACTTTTGTTATGATAAGCTATTGAGATTTGGCTGGGTTGGGAACTTGGGGGACTGTTGTACTAACTAATATAAGAGTGACTTTATAGGATGTAGAAAAATGAGTAGTTATTTCTGGCTGGCAGCATGGAGTCCTAAAGGACAAGACATGTTGGTTATTTTACTCTCTCACCTTTTAAAATCAGTCATTAGACCAGAAATATAAGGGAAATGAAAAAGACATATTTCTCTGACTTGAGTAATATATAAACCCTATTAAGAAGAAAGAAGATAGAATGCATATAAGTTATTTTATTTTAATAATAAATATAAGTAAAACTATAAACCAAGATCATCCAATATGAATGCTTATAGAGCTATAAAACCAATATTATTAAAATTCATTCCATTAATTTTATGTGGCAGTCAATAATCTTTAGATAAAATAAAATTGCTGTTTAGCAATGTGAACGCGGTACTGACTTCCAGGGGTTTGGTCTTCCAATTCTATCTCATCCATGTGATGACTCAGGTCACCCACATCTTTTCTTTATTTGAAACACTGCAAAAGCATCATTTATAGAGGACAAAATGATGTCATTTAAGTATTAAGACATCCTCTGTTTTTTTTTTAACTAACAACAATTAAAGTAGTACTACTTGGTACCAATGTGAGGATAAATGTAGACCGAGGAACAGAATAGTGTGGTAGTCTTCAGTTATTCAATTCAAGTTATCCTGAATATGTTAGTATTTATTTTGAAATGATTATTATTAAAATGAAATGACACTAGAATAAATCTCATATGGAACTTGATGACCTCTGAGAATGTCTGTGGATTATCAAGAGCTGTGTACCATAGTCTGAAAAACATTGTACTTGATATGAAATATTATAATTTCAGCAGAACATAACATGTCTCATGACACTGGACATCCTTATGGATGGACAAGATAATGAAACCATAGCAGTAATGAGATATTTATTAGTGGGTCAGTATCAACCTAGAGGGAGGTTTCTAGTGGCATAGCTCAGAGCTCTATCCTGAACTTATTTTATTCTATAACTTCCTCTAAGTCACAAATAAAAGCATAGCATGTGTTAAACAACTGTTTCAGTGATAAGCTAGATATGAAAACAAGTATGTTGTACAAAGAAGAAATATGCAAAAAAACCTCTAAACATCTCTTCCAAGATTTGATTCTTACGTCATCAGATGTCTATTCCACCCTCTATCTCTCCTTTTCATAGTCATGTACTGACCCCCAGAAAATCACTCCTCCTCATTTCTGTCACATTCTCTGATAATACATCTGTCTTGATTCTTGATGACTTCTTAATTCACATAGATAATCCTTCCAATTGCTTGAATTTTCAGTTTCCTGACCTCCTTTCTTTCTTCCACCTTCTCAGCCACTCTGTGGGGCATATCTTAAACTTTGTGATTGTCAACTGAAATTCCTACATAATCTCAATTTCAAGTTTTCCATTCTGACTACCACCTCCTCTAACCTTTCCAGTTCATTTCTTCCAGTACCTCAATTCTGACACTCCTTTGAAATCATCAGGACTGATAAAATATCTATCCTACTGCTATCTAATCATTCATGTCTTCAGTTTCATTATTTAGCTTGAATTTTGTGATCAATCATTATATTAATTCCCATGCCTATACCCTTAGCTTCTTTCCACTCTCCACTCTCTCACTATATTGTTCTCACCTGTCTTCAGTTATGGTTCAGTCCAATTTTATGCCTATAGTATGTCTGCACTTGTTTAGTTGACTACTAGAGAAAAACACACAACCATGCCGACTGGTCTCACTTTATATTCATGATCATTAACCTTAAGTGGACCCTTAATGCTGCCTAGTGATTATACATACTCCCACTCTGTTAGACTTAGATAATTATTTCATTCCTCCCCTTACTCTTTAACTCTTCAACACTTCCTTTCTCATCTTTCCTTTTAGCTTATGACATTGCTTTCTCTTTTTCTGAGAAAATAGAAGCAATACTTAAAGAACCTCCAAAAGCCACATCACCTTTTCTAGCCTCCCTAATATATTTGTGACCACATACTCTGCCTTCTCCTCAGTTATTATGAATAAATTCTATGTACTTCTAGATAAGGTCAGGCCTTTGACTTGTATTCTAGGTCTTTTCCCTTCTCTCCCACTGAAAGATGTCCTCCAACTATTCTCCCTACTTCTCACGCATCATTGATTTCTCCCTCTCTAATGGATTTTTCCCAGTAGCTAACATCCTGTTTTAATTCTTAGCTCAAAAATCAATCAATCAATCAATCATTCAATCACCCTTCTCTTGATCTCACTTCTCTGCCAGCTCACATGCCATTTCTCTTCTTTCTTTTAAAACAAAAGCCTAAGAAAAAGGTATTTATGAACATAATCTCCAATTCCTCTCTTTCCTTTTTTTCTTAAATGCACTCTAAATAAGCTTTTGCCCTTGCCACTCCACCACAATCACTCCTGTCAATATCATCCATGACCTCAAGTCCTCATCTTATTAGACTTTCAGCAGCATTTGACACGGTTGAGACTCCCTCCCTTCACTTGACATGGACAACACAGTCTGTTGGTTTTTCAACTACCTCATTGATTGCTCCTTTTTATTGTCTCTTCCTGGTTATTACTCAATTCTTTATGTTGGAATGCTTTAGGGCTCAGTCTTTGCACCACTTCTTTTTTTTTTTTTTATCATACTCATTCCTTTGGTGGTCTGAGGCAATATCATACCTTTAAATACCATCTATATACTGGCAACTCACAAATTTATTTTTTTCTATTATAATATTTATAGCTCAAACCTCTCCCCTGAATACCTAACTTAAATATCAAACTGCCAACTGACATGCAACAAAATTTTATACAAAACTAACTCCTGATCTGCCCTTCCTTCAAAACTTTATCCTTCCTAAGTCTTCTCCTGATTAGTTAATGGCAACTCCATTATTTTAATTGCTCATGCTTGAGATTATAAACTTCCAGTAGCAGTGTACCAGCTTGTACTAATTGATTATCACTTATTTAATGGTTCTTCCCCTGAGTACTTTTATTTTAATTATTGATCAATTACTTTATCCAATTCTTTCAAGTAAGAGGCCCTCTATTTTATGGTATCTAGGACCAAGAACATAATCTCCACATTTCTGGGAACCATTATTTAAGAGGACTGTGGTTACTTGCAGGGCATTAAGAGGAAAGTGATCAAGATATTGAGAGAAATTAAAGTCATGTTTTATGAGAAATAGTTGAAGAAATTGAGGATTTATTTAACCTAGAGGAGAAAGAAATTGAAGAAGTTATATCTGTTATTAAACAATTCTAGAGTCCTTCATGTGGAAGGATGATTACCATACTTAAACTATTTATCCTCGTGTAGTTAAGCCATTAGAAAAGTGACAGTGCTTTCTTCTGGGAATGGATGGACTCAGTAATCAACTACTAGAAGAATATGATACTGCCAGGCTTAGGCCATTGTGTTCCCAAGATTATATATGTCTATATATTAATGTATCTCTGTGTATGTGTGTATGTATATAACAAAAAAGGAAGAGGACAGTATCTGAGATGTTTTAAAATTCTAATATATTGCTGTATCTCCTAAGGATTTCTGCACAATTTTTATTTTGCAATGTCTTTACTAGAGTACAGAGGAAACCATTCATTGCCTTGAAACAAAAGTTTAGTTGAATGTTATTATATCACACATAAGGAAGAGATGGATGGGCAGACATCTCATGGGTAAAAAAGCAGTGACTGGATAGTGGCCACAGATCCAGACTCTAGATGGGACTTTTTCTGTCCAATCCTCTTAAGACAGAGGCTTTTTTCCTGCTCAAAGTGCATAAGTTTAAGGAAAGAGATCTTTCCTCCAATGGCTGAAAAACAAATGGAAATTATACATGACGTCTGTCACATAGTTCTGAAACTTTTATCTATGTTTTATAAATATAATCTATTATTTAATTTTTGACCTGGCAAGGAGAAGGGGTTCTTTTCCTGAGCTTCAACTAAGAATTCCCAAGAAAACTTCTTTTAGGATCAATAGGTCAAAGTTCCAGGGTGACAGATTTTTGACTTTCTACAAGAACAACTCTATGATTTTTAGGATGTGTTGCCTCTAGAGCAGTGGCTCTCAATCTTGGCTGCATTTGGAATCACCTGGGAAAGTTAAACAATTCTGATTTCTGGGTCCCACCCCCAGAGATTCAGATTTAGTTGATCTGGGCTGTAGCTTCAGCATGGTGATTTTTAAAAGCTCCGTAGGTGTTCCATTGTGCAGCCATGGTTGAAAACCTCTTCTCTAGAAATATTTAACTCCTTCTTTCCATTGCTGAGGTTAGGTGAGGGAGGATGAGGGTGGGGGTAGTGTTTTATGTATGTGGTAGGTGACCACTTAGAGCACATGCTGCTGAAATAATTGAAACACTAAATAGTTGATTGGAGTAGATAGCCTTTTTTTATCTTTCCCAAACTGAGATTCTATCATCTTGTGTCTGCCCACCACAATGCACACACATAGAATCAAATAAATATATACAAGGACAGAAATTCCACTGAGCTATATAAATAAGGATGATTTTGCTAGTATAGCTGTATTCCTAGTTGTTGCTTCTTTGAATGAGTGAATTATTCTTTTATCCTGACTGCTTTTCAGTGCACATAACACAGTTTTATTAGATTACATTATGCACAGCATCACTGAGTCAAAGTGACATTATTAGCCTTCTAGAAGAAGTTTCTTAACCAGCTGTGAAGGTTCCTTAATATACATTATGATGTTAATAGTGCACATTAATGTGTGTGAGTAGGTGGTAGAAAACAGAAATTTAAACCAAATTAAAGATGCGAGAGAGACTGCAGCACGTGGGAAATAAACGCTCATTGCCACCAGTCTCAATTATTTTTTGTGTTTTCAAGGTCAAGCTGGCAATTTTTCACAACTCCTACCCACAAATGCCCTTCCCAATTGATTGACTCTTGCAGCTAGAAGCTCTTCTTACACCCAGGAGGCAAGCTTGCTTTTTTATCATATTAAAAAAAATCTAAATGCCAAAGCGAAAAGAATACTGGGCTTCTGCTTATTTTTATCTGAAAATCAAAACACCAGGCAAACTCTAAAATAGTTAATTTTTATTTTAATCCAGGATTTTTAAAAAAGAAGTTTAAATTATTTAAAAAATAATATCCTGAGGAAATTGTTAATTATCCTTACTGAACCTAAATTAAAGCCTTATTTTATCATTCCTAGGTAGGACTCTCCCAATTCTTCTTTCCCATTCAATAAAACATGCTATATGGTGTGGCAAAAGGAAGAAAATCTTTCCTTCACCGTTCCTGTTGTAGAATGAAAAAAATGTCTACTGCTTATTTATAGCCGTGTAGGACTTTTTCTCATAGATATTTTTGTCCTAAAATTCAACCATAGCTTGAAGAATCAGGGTAATGATTATAATTTTGTACATAGAGAAGGTAAGAGTTTCCAAGGGATTCTTAATTGTCATATTGATAAACAAAAAGGACACATATGAAGTTTGATAGAAGTGAGAGAGTGTGATTAAATAGGAGAAGATAGGAACAAAGTGGGAGGTAGGGGCTGTTAGTAGGATAGGAAAATAACATTTCCAACATCATTTAATTCTAAGTATTATACAATATATCAACCTCCTTTCTTAGCCCCAATCTACAAATATTCCCTTTTTGAGTAGTCTAATATATGAAATGCAGAGAGTAAATATGCTCTTTTCCTCCAAAGTCCAAGAATATCTAAAGTGTAAAATGGTATGTAGAATTGACAGATCATAGGAGTTGGTCATAGGTTGGCTGTCACCAAGCAAGGGAGAAGGGATCAAAATAATTGCTGGGTTTCTGGTATGAGCAATCTAGTTGATTGAAGTCTCACTCACTGAAATGGGGAACAGGAGTAGTTCAGTTTTGGACATCTTTTTTGAGATTTCTGAAAGACATCCAAATGGAGCTACCAGGTAGAAAGTGGACTATGTGGATCTGGAGCTCAGAAAAGAGATCTGGGCTACAGTTATCAATTTGTCATTAGTATATTGATAGTCTTTAAAGCCATAGGACTAGAGAGATCACAGGATCTGGCAATTAGAATGTAGAGTGTGAAGAAAGACTTGAGGCAGTCCAATTCCTTTTGCGAGGAGGAGGAGGGTTCAAAAGGAGTGGCCAGAGAAGTAGGATGACTAGGAGAGAGGGCCATAGTAACCAAGAAAAGGGAGTATTTGAAAAAGATGGAGGGTCAACTGCGTTGAACACCTTCAAGAAATCAAACGGGAAAGAAATTGAAAAGTGTTCATTGGATTTAAACTTGTTGAACACTGGCAACCTTAGCAAGAGTAGTTGCATTGCAGTGGTGACAATGAAAACCAGATTAGTTTAAATTGGATATCGAAAGGGAAATAAGAATATTTAAACAACTTTGAGACAATTGGCTGTAAAGGAGAGTAGAAAGAGTGGGTAGCTGAAAGAAGATATGGGAGTCAAGATAAGTTATTTTGTTTTAAGACGGTTGTTATTATAGCATGTTTAAATGCTGTGGGAAGGATGAAAAAGGAAATGGTTGAAGACATAGGAGAGGAAAGGAGTTAACTAAATGGTGTGAGGTTACTGAGAAAGCTGGAGGGATAGATTCAGAGGTTATGGCCTGGGACAGGAGGAGAAACCCCTCTTCATTTGTCAGAGGAGTACAGTGGGGATGGGTAATTAGAGAAGGCAAGGATGAATGCTGATGCTAGGGTTGTCTAGAAGATGTGACAGTAGGTGGATAAGGACATTCTCATTGAATGGTTTCCATTTTCTCTATTCAGGGCAAAGATATCAGCTGGAGTTGCTTTGGGAGAGGAGAAATTGGAGGGTTGGAAAAAGTAGAAAGATTATGACTAGATGTTGCAGACTATGACCTTGTTTCATGGTTATCTTACTTTACTTTTGAATCTTAAATAGTTTGTTCCCTACTTCTACCTCTGCCTCCAAATATTATAAAAGCTTTCTAATTCACTCCTATCCCCTCCAGCCCTTCCTTTTTCACTTTTTAAATTTTCTCTGCTTTCTCTTTTTCCTTTACTACCAAACTTCTAGAATTAGTAGTTTGTGATAATTACCAATTCTTGCTCATATTCTGTTTGCTCCCTAAATCCTTAGTTGTTGGGAAAAGGAAGACGATCCAGTGAAGAAGAAGAAAGAAACCTCAGAGAAAGAGGAAAATCAGCATGGAGCCATGGTGAGGAAGCTAAGTATGGAAAGAGGTTCAAAAAGAGCTAAAACCAACCTCAATTCACTCACCTTTTCTTCACTGAGGCACCTGGAAAGAATAATTGGTTATTGCTTCAATAGAGTCACAGGGCTCTGCCTATACCATTCACATCATTACTCTCATAACAGTGGTTTAGATTAGGTTATTAAGTATGAAATGTCTGTTTTCCTTAAGTACTAAGTTTCACAGTTGGTATCTCTGACATTTCACTTTGACACTTCTTGTTTTGTTTTTTTTTTTTATTGTGAAGATACATCCTCATTCTTTCAAATCCACATTTTGGCTTGTGAATGTCTTCCAAAATTTTTTAGAGCAATTATTGTGAAACCATGGATAAGTCAAAAATTCGTGTTATTTTTGAATATGAGCTCTATCGTGGAACCAATGTAGTGCAGACAGCTTGAAATATCAAGGAAGTGTTTGGGAAGGATGTGGCTAATGAATGCACAGTGTGTCAATGGTTTGAGAGGTTCCATTCTGGTGATTTTAATTTTGAAAATGAGCCACGTGGGTGACCTGAGGCCAATGGTAAGCTGAAAACTGTAGTGGAAGCGAATCCATCTCAACCTACACATGAATTAGCAACAAGGTTTGACGTTACTATTCCAACAACATTGGACCATTTGAAACCAATGGACAAGGTAAAGAAGCTGGATAGATGGGTTCTGCATGAATTAAACAAGCACTAGAACAGAAATTGCCTTGAAGCTTGCCTTTCTTTGCTGTCACTACATGAAGGTGAACCATTTCTACACCATATTATTATGTGCGATGAAAAATGGATTCTTTTTGACAACTGCAAGCATTCAGCACAATGGTTGGATAAAGATGAAGTGCCAAAACACAGTCCAAAACCAAATATTCATCAAAAAAAGCTAATGGTGTCTGTTTGGTGGTCCAGTGTTAGTATTATCCACTATAACTTCATGAATCCTGGTCAGTCGATTACAGTGGATTGGACAAAATAATGAGGATGCTTGTGATTAAGCAGCCAAGATTGGTCAACAGAGACAGGCCAAACCTCTTGCAAGACAACGCTTGACCACATGTGGCACAAACAATGTTGCTCAAACTACAGAAACTGGACTTAGCAACTCTCTGTCATCCATCGTATTCACCAGACTTTGCACCAACTGACTACCACTGTTTCTATGCTTTGGACCACGTCTTGCAAGGAAAAATATTCAATTCTCAACAAGCTGTGGAAAATGCCTTTCGCAATTTCATCACCGTTCACTCTCTGGGCTTCTTTGCTGCTGGCATAAACAAGCTCCTGGAAAAACTGTGCCAATAATGTAGGTGCATACTTTGATTAATTGTACTGCTGCTTTTCTGAGATATAATAAACTAAACTTTTGATTTGAAATCGGACATTTCAGTTTTTATGACCTAATAATTATTTGTTTGCATGTCTGTCATTCCCCCATATCCAATTATTATTAGCTTTGCAAATTAGTATTATTTTCCTTTTCTTTTTCTGTTTTGTTTTTGTCTCCTATAACACCTAGCATTGTATCTAATGGAAAATAGGCATACAATACATGTTTGTTGAATAACTGAAGCATTTTATCTAATTTGTGGCTTAATTACATCTTCATATTCAGGCCTGAAATTCTAGCATGAAGCATGAATATTATGTACTAATGTTCATTGGTTCAGCAAGTATTTACTGAATACCTACCATGTGCCAGATACTACTATAAGTTTCAGGGATATTACCACAAACAAAGCAGACAAAAATAGATTTTGCAAGCCATTTTACAAATCATAAAACTGACACTTATGTCTACTCATGATATTTTCCTTTTTTCTAATTCTGTACTATCAAAGGCTAAGGCCTTCGTTAAGCCTGATATGCATAAAGGGAATATGTCCCCTTCCTGATGAACTCCTTTGCTTTCCACACCCTTTGGAACACATGTTTTTGAAGCTACTGCCCTTATTCTTTCAACTTTCTTCCTTTCTTGGACTGTGGAAATCTTTGTAAGAGTTAATGAATTATAAATATGGTAACTATATTTTTATATTTATAAATCAGGGCCCATATTCTTACAGTTTATTTCTTCTTATTTGTGAACTAATTTACATAAAGTCTTACAGTGGTATAAAATTTAAATCACATTTAATTATACATATAATAAATAACCTTCATTAAAAAGTATATAATTACATGAAAATAAATAAAAAATTCAGACAATACACATATTAGTTAATACAATATTTGCATTGTCACTTTCATCATCTGCTGCTGAATTGATGGCATACTATTCCTCTCATACTTGTTTGAAGAACCCAGTTTCCCTTTTTTTTTTTTTTTTTTTTGAGGAGAAGGAAAGAGGAGTTTATTAATTTGCTGGCAAATGAGGAGGTTGGCAGACTCCTGTCTCAAAGTACCAATGTCCTGTTTTTTTGTTTTGTTTTTTTTTTGTTTGTTTTTTTAATTTCAGCATAATATGGGGGTACAGATGTTTAGGTTACGTGTGTTGCCCTTGCCCCCCTCCCCAGTCCAAGTTTCAAATATGTCCATTCTATTGCATGGTGCGCATTGCACTCAACATCCCGTTTTTGAGTAGAAGTGTAGAACTTTTAAGGGTTTTGATTAATCCCATAACCCCATCTTTGGCTAAGATGATCTCATCACCTCCACCTGGACAATTCCCTTGAGCCATCTCCTGTGGCACAAAGAACAAAGGACATTCTCCTGCTTCTCCCAACCACTGGTCTGAGATAGGGATGTAGGTTTTAGTTCCCAGAAAGGGTGAGGGTGTTTTGAAGAGACCGTAATCATTTTTACCCTTTTTCAGGCCATTTTCTCTGTTACATGTTCCCCACTGACGATTTTACCCTTCCATATCTGTGGGAGGAGGGGTGACATAGTCATTGATCTACTTCCTGCTGAATTAGGGTAAATTTTTAGATGAAAGGTACAGATTATCAGGTGAAAAAGGGCATAAGCAATAACTATAACCACGAGAATTGACAAGGTGAAATGGACTGTTGCCTTGCACACAATGTCTGCTACAGGGCTGGGTTAGAAAAGAAACATGGGACCTCTGAGTACAGAGCCACTAGTTGTACCTTGGGTGATCTGAGAGATAAGCTTCTGCAAATTCAGAAATCATGTACAGAAATACTTGTACCAAACTAGGTTTAGGATAGCACACCCAGCAGCAAAACAGATGAACAGAAGAGGCAATAGCCCCAGGAAATCCTCATTGAGGAGTTGTCCCTCTATCCTACAGAAAGAATCAAAAAAGATTAGCAAAAATGTCAACATTTTCATTTCTTTTCCTTTTTCTCAAACAGATACTTTAGATTGTCTAATGCTGGCCCCTCCACTGGGGGCTACACCTCTTTACTTTGGTATGATGGATGCAAGGTTTCACTTCTGACAATTTTAACGAGGTATGAGTTGTTAGAGGTACTTCATAGTGTCCCTTTCACTTCTCTGCTTCTAACTGGGGCAAGGACCTGAAAGAGGCAATCTTATATGGTTAGCACCTGACCCACTCATGTGACCTATTGTTTTACTCTATTTTCTTTTACTTATGGTTACATTACCATACTTACCTCAGGGTGCTAGGAAGGGTCTCTCATAAACTACTTTTTTGGGCGCCTTAACTTAAGCCTACTTCTAAAGGGCTACCCTTATCCACAGGAAGTCAAGGGCAACACCCTATCTCACTTTAGATGGGCTTCTTATATCAATTTCAGGATGTATATAGTTTCTATTCTAGGTGTAGGGCTTTGCTTACTTGTTATGTTACCTCTACCACAAAGGACAGTCTATTATCACTCTTGTGAAATGTTTGGGGCTCTTCAGAGTGTGCTTTTGGTTCCTGTTGACAATGGGTGACTGCTGACGTCCTTGCTATAAGAGGAAGAGCTGGTGAGCCATCTTTGTAGCTGTCTGTCCATGGTGTCTATCACCAGTGTGCCATTCTCTGTCTGGTTGGCCTCCTTCCCTGGACTGAACAATGTGTAGGCTTGCTGAGTCCCAAACTTCAAAGAGCAATGGCAGTCTCTTGTATATGTCACCAGGCCCTGGTATTCATCCAGCTGGAGCTTGGCAGCGCCCCACCGGAGGTGAGCTTCTGCCGCTTCTGAATCAACCTCCAGTGCTCCTGATGTTCACCCAGATCCACCTCCTGGGCTGCCTCACTGCCGCCTGGCCCCTCCCCCATCATTCCCTTCCTGGCATGCAGAGCACCAGGCATGGCTGGTGCTGGGGATCAGGATGGTGGCCGGGAGAAGGGGCCTGCCCCAGACCGCTTCTGTCCATGCAGCTAGGGCCAATTGAATCCCTATTGTCAATTTTGTCCAGGGATCCTATGGGCATATTTGGAGGTAGGGGGCTCTGGTCCCCCTCCTTCACTGTCTGAGTCCTGAACTTAAAAAAAAAAAAAACTATTTGCTTTCCTGGAGGCTTCCTGGCACATGTAGTCCTTTACAATTTTGGGCAATCTTCCTTTCAAGGTCCTTCTTCTTTACAAAAAGTCAGTCTGGGGCAGCTTTTTCACCCATTCCTTTTGACTGTCTCAAAGGACCATTCAGCTGTTCTTGCACATTCAAGCTGCCCTATTTGATATTGTCGCAAATTGTTCACTCCAGCTATGGGTTCCCTCTGGCCCAAATTGAATCTGCTACCAGGAGAGACCATTCTGAACCCCATGTCATAATTTACTGGGCATGGGACTGAAGAGTTAGTTCATATAATTCCCTTCTTGATCCCTCCCATGGTGCCAAGATGGCAGCAATGGCAGACATTCCTTTCCTCTTGCATCATGTTGCTTGGCGTTGGGCCACATGAACCAGTCCTCCCTCTTTCCAGGTCCACTCCTGGGCTGTGGCCCTGCTCAGTGCCTCACCTCGGCCAGCTACAGAGGTTTTGGCAGGGGCAGGAGGATCTCCTTTATCAAAAATCGTATAAACACAGATCATTTTGTGTATCATAAACAATGAGTTTATTTCAAGCAAAGAGCTCAAGACTCAACATTTTAATTCTATCGTGGCAGGTCGACCATTTGAGCTCTGAATTTTAAAAGAACCAACAGCTCAGAATAAACCACAGACCATTGACCACCACTTTTCCTCACACTCCAGACAAGTGGTATCACAATAATCTGTAGACATAGGTACAAAAACTCACCAGAGAAAAATTCACAAATAATCAAACACAAACAGTACAGGGAATTCCCAACACAATCTAAAATGCCGAGGCCTATCAATCAAAGAGGAATTTTCATTTAATGGCAGCTTCTCCTCCCACTCTAGCCTGTGCACTGGATTACAATAACACCATTTTCTTTACACACAGGTTCATAGTTGTAAGTTAACCATTTAGCCAAAGGTTTTCCTGAGGGACTTTGAGATGGAGCTTCCTTACGCTGCAACAAAACTCACAAATAAACAGACAATACAGGGGAGCTTCAACACAAAAATACCAGAGCATCAAACAAACAAATGGGAATCCAAAGGGGACAAATGCCACCACAAATGGCACCTCAGATGGTGCCTCAATTGCCCTTTAATAGGGCTGGAAGTTTCATAAATGGGAATCCAAAGAAGATAAATACCTCTTTGGAGGACATTTTTAAACAAACTGAAAGTGTCCAGTATATACTAGTTTGATTTCTGAATTTTTCTTAACTAAATGTTTCATTATAAGCGTTCACTATTTCATTAAATATTCTTCAGACACATCATTTTTTAATGTCAGTATTATATTCAATGATATGAATATTGAATCTACCCCAACTGGTAGATTGTAAACCCTCCCTAAATGGATGGCCTAATTCCCCTGTTCCCTAGGCCTCCAAAAAATGCCCTGCAGGGCTGAAAGTTTCAAAACCCTCCTTGATTGGGTGGCCTAATCCACCTGTTCCCTGGGAATTCCTCCCCAAATGGTGGAAATCCTCCCCAAATGGTAGAAATCCTTCCCAAATGGGAAATCCTACCCAAATGCAAACCAGGTTCCCTAGTTCCACTCAACCTCATGACTTCCACCCCTAAAAGGCACCTCAAAACAACACAACTAACAGGAAAGTCTAAAAACCTCCCAAATGGGTGGAATCAGGGTCTCGGAGGTCACCTCAGGGAAATTACTCAGGAAACAAATGGCCAAGGCTGTCCAGACATTTCCAAATGCATTTCCTTCTCCTCAACTCAGTTCAGGTCGTAGGAAACCGCATCTACATCAGGGAGACAAAGATGGGAGTTCCCCAGAGCTGAAATAGGCTCTGGCAGCTGCTGGGGCTGTCCCTTCCTTTCTCACCTTGAAAAGAAGTTGCTCCTATCCATGAAGACCCACAGCTTTGACCCAGGGCTCGTCTCTGCCTCTTCCAGCAGTTGTGGGATGCCATTCTACCAGGGCGCTGATGGGCCCATCCAGGGATGTCAAATTGTATTATGAAAAGGCCAGCACTGAAGAAAAAAAAAAAAAGTCTAGCACTTGTCTCTGAGGCTACATCAGAAGAATCAGAATAAGAGGTTTGAGGAGAAAGAAAGATCAGTTTATTAATTTACTGGCAAATGAGGAGGCTGGTAGACTCTTGTCTTAAAGTACCAGCATCCTTCAGCTTGCTTAATAATTGTTTATTCTATCCATTTTGTTTCTGGAATTTCTTGGCAAGTCTCAGAGTACTTCATGTGGATTAGTAGGAAAGATTTTACAATGCTAATGACTGCCAATGGTCATGGAAATCTCCAGAAGTTGTTAATGAGGAAAAAAACAAAGAAAGAAAGAGAGGAAAAAAACAAGCAGGCAAACAAATAACTTTTTTCAATCCTGGAATTTAAACAGAGAGACTAAGTTTACATATCTTCTTTTGGTTTGTGAAAGAATAATGTTTCCATGTTGAAAATCTTTAAACATATTCAATTGTTATTACCATCATGAAAACAAATCTTTGATCTATAGATACATTTCCCTTTTTCTTATTTTGCTAACAAGTTCTCCTAAAAATGTAACTTAAGGCCACAGTGTTCATTAAACAGACAATGTGACTGAGTTGTCTATTTTCCAAGATTTACCACTCTAGGCTTCCCCAAGTGAACCCAGCCAAGCTTATAGTTCCTACAAAGATTTCCTTTCTGAATGACTAGGTAATAATTAACCTACAAATACCCAGCTACCTCCTATCTCAGGTCCAAATCATAACAAACAGCATTTAATAGTTTTCATGTTCTTTTGCATGGTAAAATTAACTTTGTCTTCTTATAATTCTTTTACAATTATCAATATTCACATGAGACTTTTTTGGTGCTGAAAATAATAGTATCAGACATTTGTGGAGGGCTTCCTATGTGCCAGGCAGTACGTTAAGTGCCAGCATGAATTCTCTCAATCTTCACAATTCTATGTGGTTGGAAATTTCATATTCCTTTTGTAGATAAGAAAATTGAAGCACAGAGAAGTTAAGTAACTTGCCCAACATCACACACTGAATATGTTGCAGCCTCAAGACTGTCTGAAACCAGAGTTCCTGCTCTTAAAAATACACTGTCCTGCTAGCACAGCGCAATTCACAATTGCAAAGATGTGGAAACAACCCAAGTGTCCATCAATACATGAGTGGATTAATAAACTGTGGTATATGTATACCATGGAGTACTATTCAGCTTTAAGAAACAATAGTGATATACCACCTCTTGTATACTCCTGGGTAGAGCTGGAACGCATTCTACTAAGTGAAGTATCCCAAGAATGAAAAAACAAGCACCACATGTACTCACCATCTAATTGGTATTAACTGATCAACACATAAATGTACATATAAGAATAACATCTATTGGATGTCAGGAAGGGGGGAGGGGGGAGGGGAGAGGAAGGGGGAGGAAGGGACGGGTATATGCATACACAAAGAGTACAATGCGCACCATCCGAGAGATGGACACGCTTCAAACTGGGACTTGGGGGAAGGGCGGGCAAGGGCAATATATGTAACCTAAACATCTGTACCCCTATGATTTGCTGAAATAAAAAAAAAGCACATGATGTTGTTTGAAAATGTCTCCTTCATGTAATAACCTTGTAATAACTTTCTATTGATGCCTAAATCTGGCAAAGAAAATCCCTTAATAAGCATAAATATGAAAATGGGAAATGGCATCATGACACAGAATGTTTTACTCACAAAATCACTGCATAAACAATTTTCCCCAGGATGCAGTATTTTCCTGTAATCAAAACTGTATTTTTTCTTTTTTTAACTGACATGTAAGCAGTTCAAATACTGATAATCAGATAAAGAAAATGAAAAGAATATTAGACATTTTTTAAATCTTGTAGGAGTCTTGATTCTGACGGTTCTTAGGTTGCATTCAAGAATTCTAGGAATAGCTTTGACAGAAATCTGTTTCTTTTGCTTTGTGTCTTTTATATCAAGTTAACCAAAATTTGTTAGATTCATAGATTGTACAGAATTTATGTGTCCTGGCAAATTCTCTGGAAATGACCCTCTTTACAGTTGCGTTACTGAGGGTCAGTTCCAGTAAAGAGGTACCTTGAATGTCAGTTCCTATCGTTGGGCCCGCCCCTTCATAATAAAGTGGCTTTGAAAGGCTGGTAGCAGGGATAAGAAAAGGAAGAGAAAATAGACAAAGACATCAAGACGTCCCCTTACATAATGTTTTAAGGTCTTTGAGGGCGTGGCCCAGATAGCCTCAATCCTATCAAAACTTCACCCTCAACCTTTTCTATAAATTTGTTTCTTTGATTTCTACATGTTTGCCACAAGTTCAAAAAAAAAAAAAAACCACAGCACAATCAGCTATGAGAGGTAGGAGAAAAAGCAGCAGCATGAAGGTATACATGTCTTCAATAAATAATTAGATATCATATACTGCAGTTTCCTCAAAAAGGATAACAGGGAAATGAGTGACTTGCCCTGAATGGAACTCAGCGATTAGGATTATGTTAAAACTAGTATTTTTTATATAATTCCACCTAATAAAATACACTCTTCTGGAGAAAACAATGAATCTCCAAGATTTTTGTGTAAAATTTTCTGTTTGAAAACTTAATTGAATCTGAAATGATGCCTGCCCTCTCTGTTGAAACTTGGCTATTAAACAAATTCTATGTAGAGTCAAATGAGGGTAAAATTGAAATACTCTTATTTACATGTTGGAGGTGGTAATTAATTGTAACTAGTGGAGCAGATGGAGGAAGAGAGTATGGCTGTTAGAATCATTGGGAGATTTTGCACACACACACACACACACACACACATACACGCAGGTAAATTCATGATCCTTTAGAAATCAGTATTATAATAAACCATTATCAATCCCTCAGGCATGTCAAAGTAAAAAGTACATTGAGAACCACAGGTCAGATCATCTTTCCAAATACCTTTTAGCTTAAAAGATAGCATGATACTTATCCCTAGCAATAGCATCTAAATAAGTCTAACCACCAGAATGCTGTACAGTTAGCTAGAATTTTGTAAGCATCTACTCTTCGCATGGCACTGTCCTCAGCAAGTAAGTTATTTATGTCTTGTTTGCAAATATGTTATTTAATACTATCCAGAAAAAAAGACAGTAATAGTATGAAACCTATTTATCAGGTGACAAAATTGTTAGAGAATTAAAATAGTTTGTTCAAGTTTATATAGCTTGTAAATATCAGAGCAAGAATTAGGACTCAGAGGTGCTTAACATCAGATTTTGCACTCTTTCAATCACCTCGAAGTGCTTCCCCTCCGTGAACATTCTGAATTTGACTCAAAGATCCTGTCAAGATGGGGCTAAACATTCTTTTATAGCAATACATGGATATACAGTCTCACGGATTTCTTCTGTTTATTTTAAATCTCTCTCAATCAATTAGAATTGAAATTACTTCTACAAATGCAATTTATCTAAATTCTGCAATAATTTTATTCATTTTTTCTCATTTTATTGTATAACAAATCATAATATTATTGAAAGATGTGCATCCTTTAGTGATGAGATGTTATAAGAAAACATCCCCTAAGTTGGAATGCATTTTTTGAAGGCAATCGTAATACCTACTTTCAATAATTTCAGTTTCATCTTTCCCATAATGAGTTTCCCTACACATATAAATAGCAAGTTTCAGAGATATTGAGTCAATTAATTTCTCAGGTTCTGTAATGTGATTGCAATGTATGCAGTGCAAAAGCTAAGTAGATAATGTGTTACAAAATGGTAAAAAAAAGGAAAGAGAGAGACAGAAACAGAGATACGATTTCACACTGATAATAGACTGGTGTTTCCAAACTCTAAAAGGAAAAGGATTAGTTTCTGCAAACATTTATTTTTTTCCTAGCAGACATGCTTTAGCCATGAAATCCCAAGTCTATATTTAACTACAAAGTTCTTTTGACATACATCAAGTTCAAAGAGAACAATCCATGCCTGGCACAGCTGATTCGAAAGTATCCCAATATGATATTAAATGATTATGATCAAATTCTGAAGGCATAGTCAACCTAAATAACCAGATGAATTACATCTGGTTGCCTTTTTAAAATATAATATTCAGCACACTTTTCATACCTGGCCCTCCACCCAACTACAAAATTGCCTCAAGCTAGCTGAAATAAGAGTATATGTCTTCATTTCTACCTACTTCATGAAGGGGAATTGTCATGGTATTTTGTATTTAAATTCTAACAATCTCCAAATAGAATTATATAAAAATACATTGAAATTGAAGAATGAAACATATTTAAATATTTTAGAAATTGTAAGAGACCTGGAAAGTAAATGATCATGTTATAATAGGAATGTGCCAGAATGATTTACTAATGTGATGGCTAAATTTTCTGAGATTAAGTTTTTTAATCATGCTTACCTTCTTCATACGTACAAAATGCTTTCTAAGTGAGAAAGAGAGCATTTTTGCAATGTTAAAATATGTGAATTTTTTCCTAGTTATGAAACTGATCATTGAGCTTTGGTTTGAGAAACCAGGCCATCATTAAAGTATGCAGGGATTAAATCTAGATGATGACTGTACAAAATTATGAACGTGCTAATTGCCACTACATTGTTCACTATGAAATGGTTAGTCTTATGTTATGTGAACTTAGCCTCAATTTTAAAAAGCGAATAAATTAAATATTGCATTTCCATTTGAAAAATGATCTGGGTTTACACAGACATATGATGTCGGATTGAGAAAAAGTTTCAGGAGTGTGCATCTCATATATAAATCTCATATGTATAGACACCTGTGGTTACTACCCTCCCAACTTTCAAACCACCAACCCTCACACCCTTTAGTCTTCCTTGCTGACAGAGACTTTTGTTAGGGTTTCACCTTCTGGTGTACCCAGTTAAGAAGATCGCTTCCTGAGTCCAGGGGGGTCGGGAGACGTGATTGATGTAATTCAATTATAGAAATTCTCATTCCCCTTAATAATGCTTGGGAAAGAGAGTCTCTTTGTAGGTTTCTGGAAAAAGTTTGCTTCACTAGTAAAAAGGAGACATGAAAAGAAGTGCTTCTCTCTTCCTTGCTGGATATTGTGATGTTAGTTTGTGGCACTTGAAACTATTTCAATCATACTGTGGCCATGGTAGCTGGTGTATTGCAACGTGGTAAAGAAAGCATAGTGTTAAAGGCATCATTGTGTCACTCACTTAACCTCCAGGCTACTGGAAAATGCCACATCCAGATTGTGATGTGGATTAGAAAAATTTCCTCAATATCAAAAGCACTTTAAATTGGATATTTTATCACTTACAGCTGAAAGCAACCTACTTGATACAGTATGATTCCAATTTCCCATTATTATGTGGGAAAATCAATGTATGAAAAATATCTAATTAAAATACTACATAATTTTATATGTATATAAAAATATATATCCATATGGATACATTGAAAATTTCTTAAAGATTATACACAAATGGGCAGTGATGCTTATCCTAGGAATTGATAGAAGCTATAAAGTAAAAAACACCACTTTTTCCTTTTTGGAGTTCTTATTTGAATTTGTTTTACAACAAATGTTATATTACTTGTGTGAATTTAACAATAGATGGAAAAATAAAAAGTAAATATTACCCACCATTCATAACAGGGAAAAAGAGCATCATCATCAAATTTTTAGAAAAAATTACGTGTTTATTAGTATTTCTGCTTTTTTTTCAATTATTTCCTGTATTATTAATAAAAGAGACTTTCTTGATTGTGTTGAATTATGTCTTGGTAAAATAACCAATTCAAGAAGGGTAGGATTAGAGCTTACTTTGTGGAAGAGCGAAACCAGGGATATACACGCAGTCAGGTCTCAGTCTTCTCATCGCCCCACATCGCTTCTCTGCTTAGACTGGTCCTTCCCTGTGGAAAGTTCTGACCTATGCCAAATTCTCACAACTCCACAACCAAAGAAGTAAGGGCTCTTCACACCCAATACCAATTTGAAAATGTCTTGTAATCTTAAGTGGTGCGCCCATCCCTTTAACTAATTACTGTGACAGGGCATGAGGCAAAATTACTGTCCTGAATTGCATTTTTGGCCTCCTTATCTCCCAAGTGCTTCCAACAGAGCTTGCTCTCTGGAATATCACTGGGGGCAGAAGACCACCTACGTGTCTTAACATTACCAACATTTTATGTAAATATACCCCTATGTAAATGTACTAGTTTGCTAGGGCTTCTGTAAAGGGTACCTCAGACTTCGGGCCTTAAACAACAGAAACTGACTTTCTCATATTTGTAGGGAGTAGAACTCAAGAGACCAAGGTTGCAATACAGTTGGTTTGTTCTGAGGCCTGTGAGAGGAAATTCGCTGCAGATCTCTCCCGTTGGCTTGCAGATGGTCCCTTCTCTTTACGTGGTCTTCGCTCTTCACCTGTCTGTGTCCAAATTTCCTTTTTTCTTGAGGATACGATCACAGTGGATGGGGGGGCCATGTAAATTACCTCATATTAACTTAATCACTTCTCTAAGATCCCTACCTCCAAATACAATCGGATTCTGAAGTCCTGGCAGTTAGGGCTTCAGCATGTATATTTTGAGGGGAAAAAATTTAGCCCATAACAGAAAAGAGAATAATCTCATGGAATTATAGAATTCTATAGAAATCATAGAATTCTAGGAATTCTCACAGAATTTTAACCAGCATAAAAAAACTATGATCAAAGTGACATTTAATAAAGATAAATATGAGAACCATGGAGGCTGAAAGCAGATATGATTGAATGCTTGTTTTAGTATCTACTGTGGGCCAGGCACTGTGAGAGTAATTTTTCTACATTCACTGGTTAATAAACCTGATAAACCTCCTACCTTAATTAGTGTGAATGATAAAATCAAGGCTTACATCTTTAAATAATGTGTTAAAAATCACAAAGATAAGTGCCAAAGCTGGGATTTGAACAAATGTCTGTCTTTCACCGTAATCTGGGATGCCTTCAGCAAAACACTAAAACCACTCAGAATAAGGAGAATTTGCTTTAAAACAATACTTGTTGCATAGACTTTATTGTAACTGTATTTCCTCCTTAAATCGCAAAATCAAGTATATACAAATAAAGAGTTTTTGTGAAACTTGGAATAGTAACTACACTATACCTAGAGACAGCTCAATGATGAAATTGTCTGGGCCTGACGGAGCTCTTCAGTGGAAATCGTTGGAAGAAATGTGCATTCATTCCTAGCTGAACTAGGAAATCATATATTTCCAAATTTTGATCATATGGCATTGTCATCTTTGGTTTCACATCAGTGTCCCTTGCTATACCAAAAAAAAAAAAATTGCACCAGTTATATATAGAGGTGATGTAATATAAATTTTATATTGGAAAAAGATAGTGATTTGGGTAAAATAATTACATTTCTCATTTTACCATTTTGAACAGTATATTCCATTTCTAACAGATGCCAGTTACCTGAGGAGCAATTAAAAATACTGATTTATGGCCAGGCGCGGTGGCTCACGCCTGTAATCCTAGCTCTCTGGGAGGCCAAGGCGTGCAGACTGTTTGAGCTCAGGAGTTTGAGACCAGCCTGAGCAAGAGCAAGACCCTGTCTCTACTAAAATTAGAAAGAAATTAATTGGACAACTAAAAATATATAGAAAAAAATTAGCAGGGCATGGTGGCCCATGCCTGTAGTCCCAGCTACTCAAGAGGCTGAGGCAGAAGGATCGCTTGAGCCCAGGAGTGTGAGGTTGCTGTGAGCTAGGCTGACGCCACGGCACTCACTCTAGCCCGGGGAACACAGTGAGACTCTGTCTCAAAAAAAAAAAAAAAATACTTATTTATTAGCACTATTCCTAGTTTTTCAGATAAAATAGGCAGAGATGATTAGTGGTGACAGGGGCTGGAAAGTGTGTTCTTACAATATCCTTTTGGGTCATCCTGATGATCTAGAAGATTTGGAAGGGCTCTTATAGACCATCTATATTCACTGTGCAAATAATTTTTAGAATCGTTGCAGGGGTAATTTAGAATCAAAGAAACACTCTGTTTCTGTACACAAAATCACATTTGGTGAGACTGACATTTCCAGGCCTCTGCCAACCATAGCATCCTAAGAGTGGATTATACTTCAAACCATCATCAGAGTGTATTTTGGAAGCATTTTTCAACTGTACCATCCCTAAACACTTGTAAAAAAATTATGACTTTAAGAAGATCATTTATAGTTTTTAACATTTCACATTTCTTATTTATAAAATGGACAATAACTATAAAATAAAAGACACCTGTAAAAATTTTGTAGGCTGTGCAGCAGTGTAAATATAACATGTCATATATCCTTAATCCCTTTCCTTTTGAATTATTCTACTATCATTCAAGACACAGAATTCACCTCTTCTTTGAAGATTTTCTGAAGTTCCCTGGTCACAATTAAAGGGTCTCTTCTCTATGTACCCATACTATATGGCTAAGATCTCCACTCTGAAATTTCACCTTTTATTTTGTGTCATAGCTATTTGTGTATATTCAGTCAGCCTCATTAGGTTTTAAGCACCTTGAGAATGGAGACCCTTTCCTTATCTTGGTGATCTTTGGTGTCCATCACCAATTTGTCTAGAATAGGGGCTTATATATACAGTAGGTCCTCAACAAAAATTTGTTAACATGAATCGATGAAGGTTTCAGGCTTCAAAGTGACCAAAGTGAGACTCAAAGTGACCACTCTTCATTTTTTATTACTAGTGTATCTGTTAATATTAGCATTACTTCTTTGCTCCTTTGCCTAATGGAAGGAACAATATCTGAAATAAAAATTAAAACATTCTGAATCCATTCCTCTCCCGATGTCAGACACTTGTAAGTTGTACAATAGTCTAAAGAAAAAAACTCTAATATAAGGTATATATTCAGAAGGTTCTTGCAAGACTGCTTTTACTACACACTATGCATTCAGTAGATAATATTGTTGAAGCAAATTTTGTAATTTTTTAACTTATTTAAAATATAACTCTAAACTATTAGCTGGTATGCTCTACTCTTCTTCACTTCTTACATTTTCCAAAGGCTCCAAATTTATGACCTACAAGTAATAGAAATCCTTTAATATTATTATAACATTTCATCAAAATTTATCTTTTCAGTTATATAATAGATAGATTTGTCATTGATCCTTACTAAAATGTTTCTTTTTCTACCTATTGAATTTGGAGTTCTATGGCATCAGGGACATTTGCAAAAATAGGTTTTTATGTCTTCTTTTGCTTGTTAGATTTTATTTATGAGATGTTTTCTTTGTAGCTATACTGAAAACATGATCACACAAAGATTCCAGAGCTTTTTATAGATAAGCAACAAGAGTTACAAATAACCTGGAACATAGCAGCTATCAGGTCAAAATGGAAAATCATAACATATTTAAGTTACAGAGCTTTGACATGGGGTCTGCTTCACTGAGCAATTTGAGTACAATCTAAAGACTCAAATGAATACTTCAGTCACTATAATTAACAAATCAATACTCTGTTACAAGAAAGATATTGTATCTGTAAAGGACATATTTCTTTTTGCTTTCCAGTTTGCATGCAGATTATCAAAGTACCACATGCACTAGTTGTTACAAACAAATGGCTTATTGGTGTTAAGGATGGGATGCAAAAACAAAGAAAGAGAACGCTGAAAGTTCATTCGGTAACTAGAGGAACCAGGGGAGAAAAATCAATAATGAGGGAGATGTGGGAACCTAAGAACAAAGAACGAAACACAGAAGGGAGGGAAAGAGAATCACTAAAAACACAAAAGGAAGACCCAGAATGACAGCTTGATTGCTGGCTAGATAGGCATAGGCCAGACAAATGAAGAAGAGTTTCTGAGATATCACCAGGAAAAGGAAAAAAAAAAGTGAAATAATGGATTTCAGGGAAGTTTGACTTTGTGGAAAACTAGAACAAGACAAGTGTCAAGCAAATGAAATAAAAGAGCCAATTAATTGCACACACAAAAAAACACTCAAAGATCTTCAACAAATGAAACAAACTAATACAATATTCCTTGGCTAAAAAAAGTTACATCTTTTTAGTAATGAAAACCTGTCAACATGGAATTACAACTATAACTCAAAGATAGAAGGAGGAGATCTGTTTTGATGTGATGGATAATAAAAGAGAGTTAAATTCTAAATTATAATTCTAATTTCTAATTCCTAAAGAGTAGAAATAAGATAGAAAATATCTAAAATTGAAATATTAATAAATAGTACAATCATTTTAAAGAATAATACTGTAAATAAAGATGTAATAGCTACAAGACTTGAAAAATGGTTGTCAATGGAAATTGGGCTATGAAGGAAACACAATTTTCATTATATGAACTACCATTTTCTTTTTAGCACTCTGAATATTCTAAAAAATAAGATTTAAATATTAACAAATGGATCTATGGGTAAATTCACACCTAACAGGTATAATGCACATTATCTGGGTGATGGACACGCTTATAACTTGACTCAAGGTGTACAAAAGCACGTCATGTAACCAAAATGTTTGTACCTCCATGATATTCTGAAATTAAAAAAAAAAATCTTTCAACTACCCAAGGTAAAACACCTTCAAAAGCTAATCTGGGTGTGGGAAACAGAGTCAGTGTCTACCAAAATAATGAGACACATGTGGCACATTCAACTTATTTACATCTGTGGACATCGGCACTCCCAGGTTCATGGTACACCAATCTGACTAGAATACCCTCACTACACCCACCAATAACGTCCTAAACAGGTAGCTGTTTGGGCCATCAGCATCTGTGAATATGGAGAACATCTATTTTAAAAAGCATCAAAACAGACATGGCAGAGAAATCAGTCCTCAAAGCCACCATTTTCAGAAAATTGAATGGGGACAATCCACTATATTCTCCTCACAAGGTAAATATTATTATTCCCATTTTCCAGATGTCTAAATGAGGCTTAGAGAGATTAATTGACTTGCCTAAAATCACACAGCTGTGACAGAAGAGGATCAAGAAGTTGCTCTGAAGTCTGGTACCAAGTCCTTGATTTTGCCCTGAACCAAGCAGTTCTTATCATGTGAGACAAGATCATTCTACCATGACTGGGACTTCTGGTGGTGAGTTACTGGCACCAGGGATAAAATTCCACATATTTGTAGAATTTTACAAGGTGACATTTTGTCCTCACACTGACTTTAGAAATGTGATAAGGAAGGCATTATTACCTGCACCTTCTTAATCAGAAAGATTAGTGGTAGAGTAAAAAATATTGTAGGTATTATCGAGTTCTAGGGCTGCTCATGTTGGAGAAATCACATCCAATTGGAGAAAAGGACCCATCAACCTTGAAGCAGCCCAAACATAACTTGACCAGGTAGAGCAATGGTTTGGAAGCATCCTGCTGTCTCTAATTATTGTTTGAAAGTGCATATGTCACAAATTTGGTTTGGAGTTTTAATCTAAGCATTTTACCTTTTATTCCCTTACAATGAAGGTCAAACTCAAAATCCACAAAGGTGAATTAAGCACTTCTTATTTCTTAGGCACTTTTACAGGTAGTATCCTAGTTAAGTCTCTAAACAATTTCATGGGAGCAGCATTATCAAATGGAGACAAGAAGGGATTAAGTGAGTTTCCTTTTATGTTTCTAATGAACTCAGGGCACTCAGGTTGCCGTGGTTCATAATATAAAGGTTTATTAATCTGTAATGTCATAGGATTTATACACAGATCTCAAACTATAAACAGAAAAGGAATAGGTACAATGAGTTTAGAAGCTCAAGCAATTCAGATTTGTATTCCACCAATTTAAAACATAAATGACCCACCTTTCATCAAGACAAGTGATGCATTGTCAACCATGTAAAGTTTCTAGTGCATGCCCTTATGAAATATACAATAATAGAGTACTTATAATACACCAGGCATAGTTCCAATAAATTTATTTCTATAAATTTACTTAGTCATTACAATAATACTATGATGTAGGTACTAATGTTTTATACATGAAGAAACTGAGTCACGATCACAAAGAAATTAGGTATTGCCCAAGGTCCCCACAGATAGTAAGGATAGAACAAAAATTCAAACCCAGGTTCAGGAACAAAGCCTTTAACCACTACCATTTACTACTTTTCTGTATAGAGAGTGTGGTAGGCCCATGCCAACAAAATAGCTCCCAAACTGCTTTTTGTACTTTTTTTTCTGTACTAGTTTCCCCTTACTTCAGTGCATCCATAGTGTAGCTAAATGAATCATCTTTCTAAGACACAGATCTGAACACACAACTTAATCGTGCAAAAGTCATCTAATGGCTCCTTTATAACTAATTCTTTAATATGTAAATCATTTCTTTCACAGTCTGACCCAATCTCTCTCTGTCTTGATCCATCCCCTTGAGAAGTGGTGCTATTCACTGTTCCAGGACAAAATGAGGGCAGTAGACAATTATAAATCCATTATATTAAGGACATATTTTATTCTAATGTTGGACCGGGGACTTACACATCTGAAGATATTCCAGCTCTGAAATTTCACTTTGATTATGCAATAAGGAAATATACACAGCCCTTCTATTTCCTCCTCCAGGGCAAAGATTTGCTGCTTCTACATAGTGCAGTTCAGAGTCCTAACGATTTTTAAATAAATTTAGATTAACTCTCAAAATTAATCAGACTCATGCAACCAATAAAGAAATGTTCTTTTGTTGTAGATTTCCAAAAAGTATCTGTGTCTGTGTGTGTGCATGCACTTGTGCATGTGTGTGCACGTGTGTTTCTGTGTTTGAGAGAGCGAGTCCAATAACTGTGGAATACTTACCATATTCCCAGCACGCTGCTGAGGTTTTATCAGTTCTGTTCCCTCACAGTAACCCAGTGAAGTAGATATCATTATTTTTATTTTGTAGATGACAAGAGTTTCTGAGATAATAGAAGATAAAAATAATACATACCAAAGATAAAAAATGTTCAGTCTTTATCTTTAAATTATACAGATTCCTTAGTGATGATTGAAGGTATCAAGTAACATTACTAGCAGCTAATAGTTTCTCAGAGACTTTCCTTTATCTTAAGCATCCTTATCACAAAATTTAATAATGTAATATTAAGGCAGCAACACAATACCCAAACAGAAGGCATCTGAAGATGTTGAGATAAACATCTGTGTTTTAGGCAAGCTTGAATTTTGCCACCTATAATTGAAAGAGCAAGTAACTTTACTGTTTAATAATTTAGAGTGCATTTATGTTTTCTGGTTTTTCTAATTTGTCACACAGTTCTGTACTCTTTTAAAGACTTTCATTAAAACGATTTCTGTGCACATGGTAGGCATGGGGTTTTTCAATATGTGCAAGGGAAAGCACCCCTCCCACCTGTTATTTATACCAGTATGTTCTAAAGTACCTCTCATTCTCTTTGATGCTACACTGCAGTGTATCTCCTAGAACAATCTTTTTAAAAACCTTCAGTTTCTTTGGTCAGAGATTAGAGTATTTGATGTCATATATAGACAATAAAATCCTTTTTATCTCAGTGGTATTTCATTATACTTTGTGACTTAGGAACAAAGAGGGCTTAAAGTCAAGCCAAGGCACATCTTTAAGATTGCTATGATAATGCTATATGCCCTTTAAAATTGAGGCCAGCTGGGAAATTGAAAGGGTGACAAGTGGAACCAACTTGCATCAAACTGGCATGACACCAGACACGGGCATGGCCTACGTGACAGCTGCAGCATCTGGAGAGAGCTCGATAAGAAAATCCTGTTATGATACTGAGCTGGTTTTCCTTAAATTACATCTTATGCAATTTCATAGATGCCATGTTTTATTTTAGAACAAAACGCATTCCTTTTTGAAACTCAAATACTCTTGTCCTTAAGCAAAAGTGAAGGAAACGATATTTGGCTGTCCTTTGGCAAAGGGAAAACCCATGTATATTTAATTAGCCCCTTTACCTGAGGGATTTTTGTTATGAGAACAGACTGCGAGACTTTAACTTTGAGTAGCAACGTAAATGCTATCAGAGCATTCAAAGCAAAGAGTTCAACAAAAGAGCTGCTGTCTGTGACGGTTGTAACAACACACTGAGAGCAAGTGGATGAGGTGGAACCTGGTCTCAGTTTCACTTCCTGAGTGTATTCTTTGGACAGAAAATCAACAAGATAACTACCCAGGTGTTTCGGCTTATTGAGTATGAAAAGGAGGCCCCCTGCCAGCCTAGCTTCATTGCAGGGGGAAATAGTCTAAACTAAGACTGCTCTTCTGGCATTCCAGCCTACAGCTTCAGGCTGTGGATCCACGCTGAAGGAGGGGTTTCCGTTTTAGCAAAACACCTTTCCTCCACGGAACATAAAGGACAATTCCGTATTCTTCATTCATTCAATACATATTTATAAAACAACTACTCCATGAAAGGCATTGTGCTTTAAGATTTGGGCTTCTGAAATATAAAATGCATTATGATATGGACTCTGCCTCAGCTCATAGACCAATAAAAAGGCAGCTATATAAACAAACAATTGCAATATGGCATGGTAAGAGCATCAGTAAGAAAAATGTACAAAGAATTTCCACCATCACAGTCCCTATTGGCTTTCCAGCATGTGGAAGATGCATAGTTTAATTCCGAAGATTCCAAATCTCTTCTAATTTCAGGATGATTTTTTCCACAAAAGCATGCAAACAATGTGGCCTGTGACTCTTTTGAATTTTGACTGATCCTCTGGAAATGTTAATATTTGATCTGTCATTTCTGTAAAACAGCCCAACCTCAGAAATTAGGAGATGTGCAATCTAAAAAGGAAATGAAAAAGAGCCTGGGAAACTTCTAATCAGTGGTATGACATATTTTACAAGTTTTTAAAATCATAAACTAAAGTCATAAGAGAGAACTCATCCTTTTTGGGATACATCAATTTATTACTTTAGCTTTCTTAAATTTTTTCTGAAATTAGGTGAAATATAAAACAAAAATCAATGGATACAGGGTTAAAATATGATCTTGCACTCCGACAGAGATGCTAAACAAGGAAAAGAATGTAATAGGACAGAAGGCTAAAAATAAATTCTTTCTGAGTGACGGCGTATCTGATATTGGCAACAAATTATCAGCCACTGGCAGCAGTTTCCCCCGAAACCAGAATGGACAATAATTTCTGATACGTATAATGATAGCATTTAATAATAGTAATATCACAGGCATATTATTGTCCAGAGAACTGTAAATGTAGACAACTAGTGTTGTGTGGGTCATTTATTATAAAGTCCCAGTGAGGATCCTAGAAAATAATAGTTTCAGAGGCGAGTGTCATCTTCTCCCCACTACGATCTTGGCCAAGCTTATGCCAACTGTCAAACAAGATTTCCTGTGCTATACATTCTCCCTTTTAAGGTAGTTTAATGATATTTACCCAATTAACTAATTGATTCAAAAATATAGTACAGCAATTAAAACTAACTCAGAAGGTAAAACTGCCATCCAAGCTGTTACCCTCCACAACCATCTAAAAGAAAGCCTCTTTGTATTGAATTATTATATTCACAGAAGGTAAAGGGGCATTTTCTAGACACTTTGCTCAAAGGCCTAATATTTAAACCTATGTCACGGACTACGACTAGGAATACTCCCCTGTAAAGTATTCATCACTAACTGCAGGAATTTGTTCATCCTAGTATGTCACAAATGTATTGTAATTAGTCATTTTTCTTTTTACTAATATTTTCTGTTCCTACCCTGTGGTTTTCAAAGAGAGAGAGCCGGATAGAAAGGGAGAAATAGAGACGCTTCTTGCCACCTGAATTTTCATAAATTCCTGACTGTAATTAAAGTGTCTTATAGTTCTCACATCTTGTCAGTGAGCGTGGACACCCTAGCTCTCTGCCACTAGGGGGTCATAATGCATCCCAGTGCTTGCATTAAAATGCATGCTGAGAAAATGAAATTCTTGGCACTTGAAGTTTTCCCCTGCTCTCACCAGTCCCATTTTTTTCTTCGTTATTTTTATTTTATTTTTATTGTAGAACTGTCTTATTATACCACCAGTGGGACTGTTACATTGTGGCAACAAAGGAAGTACCTGTAAGATTATGCACACAGGCTAAGAATGAAAAAAGCATCAGCTGAGTTGGGAATATTATCCAGATCCTTTATTGTTACCTAGTCTCATTCATTCTTTTGTCCTCAGCCAATTACAGCTTTCCTGAGCTTAGGACCAACTTCATCTCTCAGCCAAGCTCAGTGCATATTGCATGACTCCAACCAATTTTAGCTGGTTGCATCCCCAGGCAGATTCACATATTATTTGTTCCTTTGGATGAATGGCCATTCAGCAACCATTACCCAGTGCTTTAGTAGTGCCTCAGGACAGGAATCACATCCAGAAATAAGTATGGACATCCCACACACTGCCAGCTGTTTATTCACTGCATGATTACAACACTGCATGCTCCAATCTACCATGCCAATTCTAAAATAGTTTAGTAATTTTAATAAGGGAAGAGAACCTCACTGGTTTGATGATTGATAAAGATTTTAGATTATAGACTTTATATATATTTAATTCCCAGTGTGATAGACATTGTTTGTTGCCTAATCAATAGCCATTTCCAATTCTTTTAACAAATCAAAATTCTCTTCTGTCATCAAGAAGCTATGACTTCAGCAGAGTTCAAGGATTCACAAGACTCTGGAAAAGAATTTTATTGGCTCATGTCAGTCACAGTGACTTTATGTAGATAAAGTCTACTTAATTGTGAGTAGTTGAGCCATGGGCATATAACACAATTTTGGTTAATGGAAACTGAGGGATTTGCTGTGGAGCTTTTCAGTAAAAGCTCCTGGTTAATAAAATGAGATATATAGAAAGAAAAGCTTCTATTCTTAAGTGTGTCATCAAGTCTGCATGTGATGCCTAGAAGTGCTGTAGCTATCATGTAACCACGAGGGGAAGTTCATTAATGTTGAACAAGGCAGAGTGGAAAATAGGGATGGTGCTAGAACTAGGGCCCTGATGAGGTCCTTGAAGTGAGTTAACTAACTGTAGATACTGCTTACCTTTGATTTTCTTATCATTTAAGATCATAAATGACCTATTTTGAGCCACTTTTAGTTGGATTTTCTGTTACTTGCAGCTAGAAGCATTTCAGCAAGGATAGCTTGCATTTCCAATACTTTTATTCTTCTCTTATCAAACTTTCAAAGCTCAACCATTCTCAGAGTAATGGGAGTAAAGATTGGCAGTTACCTGTAACTCTAAATTTTATTAACCAAAGAGTATGCTTATATCTCTTCCCCTATTATGAAAGCTAGTTTAAAAAAAAAATCCTATCAATGACAGCATTTTATGAAATCAGAGTATGAAAGACAGAGTAAGTCACTAGGGAAACTGTGAAGACTGGGTTAGAAAGAAATTATTCAAAATAAGCCACCTAAACAAGAATATCAAAAGCATTTGCTAAAGAAGGAAATCCTAGAAGGCCCAGAGAAGCTATATTGACAAGGAAGAGCAAAGTGGGACTTGGGAATTTCATAGTAGGTGGAACACAATGGCTGACCTAATACTGAAATAGGAAACTGGGAAGGATTAAGTACATAATTTGTGGGTCCACATGCAAAGTGAAAAGGTGAGGCTTTGTTCAAAATTTGTTAAGAATTTCAAAACAGAAACAACAGAGCATGAAACCAACATGGAGTCCTAGAAAGACCCTTAGAAAGGGTGGGCCGTGAGCACATGCATGGGCTGCACAGTCATGGAGGCAGCCTGTCACCAAAGATATATGATTCTTTCCAGTCTATATATAGGGAATGGAATGGGGTGGACATGATAATGAGGTTATTGAGTTATTGATATAAAGTGAAAGTGAACTCCGGTAAAACTTTCCTGGCTAGAGTTTATTTTCAGTTCCAAGCCAGTAATGTAGAAAGGTTGTGAGCAGAAACAGTTCTAGAGTTAACTGTGTAGTAGAACCCTTCATATTTTAGGTGAAAATCATAATATGGAATGCTATTAAAATGACAAGGGTAATGCTTGATGTATAATATTAATAAAGATAATGGTATATAAAATTATATGTATGTATGTATACATGGGGGTGTATTATAAATAGACTCAAAGGAAATACACCAAAATATATTAGCAGTATGTACATTAGTTTACTAGAGCTGTCATAGTAAAGTACCACAAATGGAAAGGCTTAAACAACAGATATTTATTGGCTCTCAGTTATGAAAGCTAGAAGTCCAAAATGAAGATGTTGGCAAGGTTGGTCTCTTCTGAGGGCTATTTCAGGCCTCTCTCTGTGGCCTGTAGATGGTTGTCTTCAGGTTCCCATAGCATTTTTACTATATGGATGTCTCTCTCCAAATTTCCTTTTTTCAAAAGGACACCAGTTATATGAGGTTAGGACCAACGCTACTGACCTCATTTTATGTTGATTACACCTGTAAAAACTCTATCTCTAAATAACATCACATCCTATGGTACTGGGGTTAACGCTTCAATGTATGAATTTTGCAGTGGGAGGAGGAATAATTTAGCTCCTACAGTATGTTAACTATATGATGGAATATCATTTTTTGCTTATATATGTTCATAGTTTCCAAAGTTCATTCAGTTTTAAAATCAAAAAATTTTTAATTAAATATGGAGTTTAACTATGTTCTAAATTATAGGCTAAATAAAACAATAAAAAGATATTGATCTGATTATGAGAGAAAAGTCTTGGTAAGGAATTTGGGAAAATAACATAGGATACATAAGAAAAGTATCATGTAGAGCAAATCATATTTGCATCACCTACATAAATAGTCCCTTAGAATAATGAGTTTCTACTCAAAGAATATTACACCTTTATGAAGAATCGTCCCAACTCCCAAAATTCACTCTCCCACCCAACTTCTACCCCCAGAATATTGATCAAGGATTCCAGCTCTACATACGAAACTGCACCATAAACCCATTCGTTCCGACTTCCAGAACCCCAAACCGTGTGCATCCAACGCATTCTAAGGAATATTCTCAAACTCTGACTAAACTGAAACTGACAGGGCAAACATGTATGCAGAAATATATTTTATTCTTTACTATGTTGTAAGAGTTCAACAAATCTACTTTTTCATGGCACTTTGGAACAGTGATTCATAATAACTACTCTGTAAGGTGGTTGTAAAAATTATTGTTAGTTATCATTATTTCCATTTTGCTATTCATTCTGTCAAATATTTTTATTCAGAACCCGGAGTGTGAACAACACAATACAGAACATATTTTCTCATGAGTTTTTGAATGTAGTAATCTGAGAATATATTCAAGGAAGTGGCTCAATTATTAGGGGAACTAATTAACCTTTGCTCTATTCCATTTGTACAATCTCAATCCCTAAATCCCCACTTGGCCATGTGGAATCTTAGGAAACAAACAACAATGACCTAACAATATAAGCTACTCAATCAGCTAACCTATATAATCCCTAGGAAGAATTAAACACATACAAAAACAGAAACCAAAAACATAAAGTTTCATCAAATACCAAGATCACTAAAAAACATTTTGGATACATTTCAAAGCAAGTTATAAGAACATGTCACCCATCAAAATCAAAACACTTAGCTGTCACTGAATTTCATAAGACAAATTGGAGCTGCCAACATCTTTTAGAAATTCCATCCATTTCAAGGATGAATATAGTCTTTGCATTACTTCTTAGCTTAAAAACAACAAAAAATATAGATGGAAACTATAAACACAAAGTTAGACTCTTCTGTGGTCTTAATTGCTCAACATTATGATTTTCTAGATATTATCATATATTTTAGCTGACAGTAACAACATTTTTCTTCAAATTGATATTCATATTACAAAGCAGCAATTATAGTTGGAAGTAGCACGTATTAAATCATATCCTGACAATGCCAGGAGTTGTTTGTTTGCCATTATGAAAGATGATGTTTGCTTATTATGTTTTCTACAAATGTGATAATAGAAGATGAGATGTGTATTCTTCATAGCAATGTGATAATACAAAGTATGTGGTGTCTCCTATACAGGGTTTTTGTATTTATCAATTCAAAAAATGTTATTGTCTTCAAAATCCAAAGTTGGCTGACATATTCACGTTGAATCACTGTCATTTACCTTTCAGTGGAAGTCTGAGTGGCTACTACACATAAAGCACTGTTAAGCATTCTGCGTGAGTTAAAAATATACAGCCTATTTACATTCTCCAATAAAATCATGAACTAATAGAGTCAATAAGACATAGATAACTTATGTTACCCGATAACACAATTGTAATGTAATCGATACAAATAACTATGAAGATTTAAATGATGAAGAGCACTTTTCTATGCAGTGTGACTAAGGAAACCTTTGCACAGAAAGTGCTGTGTCTTAAAGGATGGGAAAGATTTCCAAAGAAGCCCATGTGTAGAAAGAAACTCCTGACACAGGGAATATTTTTAGCCAATTCATAGGGGGAGCAGTGTGCAAAAAGTGTTTGAAAAACCCCCAGAATTATAGCTGGACTAGAAGGAAAGGAGGCTGAAAATTAGGAGGACCAAAATCATAGGACAGGAAACAGGAGAGAGAAAGCAAAAAGCCAAGGGATGTCTCAAGCAAAGGTAGGTAAAAATGCATCTCCCACAAGAATTCTTCAGTCTAATATTTGATATTTTGCTTCTTGGTTTTGAAGTAGATCTGGGCTTTGATGCAGGAAGTACTATTTATCATTACTTATGCCTTATAGTGTTGTTTGTTCCTGTTATTGTTGTTGTTCATATAATATTTTAAAGGAATTTCACTTCATTATTTCAAACATATATGGTAACATAAAATAAATTAATTAATAGATAATATTACTTTAAAACCGGTACATTTACTTCTCTTGGTAGGTACTTTTCTCTACTAAAAAACTGTTTGCTAAACTAATTTTCTAGATCTAATGTTTTCTGTGTCCTGCTCTAAGTTTTTGAAGAACAGGGAATCCACATGCCCATCCATAAAACTTCCCCACAAGTTACCTCCCTCAGCACACACAGACTTCTAAAATTTCAAAAGTTGTGATTGTTTTTTCCCTGATGAAAATACTCCAGAAAAACAGTATTTTTGTATTATTGTATTATAGCTCATCTTAGTGGAAGTGAATTTACCAGTCTTTTATTTTCAGAAATGGAATTTTTATCTGGATTATAAATAAGAGATAATGAATGAACTAGCACAAATTAAAACGACTACTCTCTTTTATTCATTTAGATTTTAAAGAGAAATTCTAATCTCCTAGACTCAAAATTAAGATTTTCAGAAGATTTAATCAATTATGCTGTCACACGCACACACATACACAAACACAGACAGTATTTCTGTTACCATTAATTAGTCTTAGAGTTGAGCACGGCTTGAGAAATTCAACACAAATGAGTAGGTAGTTCTGAGTTTCAATGAAGGATCAAAAATGTTCACACTTATTTACTGTACTACATTTAAATCAATATGACAAAAATGTTCTGTCTTTGTGACAATAATTTACTCAATATTTTCAAATAGAACAGAAAATAACAATTGACAATTGAATAAACACTTTCTAAAAAATGTTTAAAATCTGTCTCATTTCATTCCTTACCTTGCAACCCTATTATATATCACTCCTACTAGATATCATTAACAGAATGAAGGATAATAATCATATGATCTTGAATTCCTAACACTCTTCAAACCAAATTATTTGTTTGAAAAGAGCTCTATGACCTGGGAAAGTTATATAAATTTTCTGAGCACCAGTTTTTCTAACTGGAAAAAAAGTAATACTATTTAAATGAACCATGCCATGTATCATTCCATGATTCTGAATTTCCACATTTTACCTTCCTTCTGTGAAAGTGACAATCTCAGTTGCTCCTTTGAGTACCAGATTGTGCCATTTTTACATTATGATAATTAAAGTAATGATCAGAGACTAGATTTGCACATTTTGGTGTGAGTACACTTCTCAGTCCTCCCCTTCTGGCTTGGTAGGATGCACCAGCACACTCATGCCAGCCGCTGAGATTAGGATGCATTCTGCCTGTGAGGATCTGAGATTTTCACTTCACAATGGCTTTATCAGCTTCCACAGCTGCTGGATAATGCAAGCTCCTAAGAGCCTCTCAGAGACACTTACACACCTGTCAAACCAGGTGCACTGGGGCAGTAACTGCACACAAAACATCCAGGCTGGCATGGAGCCAACTCTTTCTCCACCCTAAAAAAAAAAAGTAATGTGATCACATTTAAGTAATACAACTCTTTTCCAGACACACAATTTTACAGGCACTGAAAAGACAGAAAAGCATGCTTTATAAAAAAATCTGAAGCAAATCTAGGAAGGAATCCAGAAACAAAGCTTACTCAGCCAATTCTGAAATGCTACCACTTGTTAATCATTAATGAGACATTAAATTTATAAAATCTTGAAGTGAAACAGAAGACCAAGTTTTGGCATCAGATTTCATTTGAATCAACTTTCTGGAGGAAAAAATCAGTAAGTTGGACTGCAGGGGCTATCCCAGGGCATCAGTGTTGTTCTGTAAAATCACACTATATCATCAGCATACACGTGCACAAGGGAGAGAACACATTAGATCATAGGATAATCGGCAAGCAGAGATAACAAAATATGCCCTCGGGTGACCCATTTGTAATTCCCTTAAATCTGTGCTCACATGGCTTTCTTTCCTGTACAATCCCTCAAGTTAAATCGCTCAAACCACTTTATGTAGTCACTACAAGGCCCCAAATCTCTAAAGTTTTGTAGAGGTAATTTATGGCTAGTTAAAGCAAATGCCTTAGAGAGGTCAATAAAAATTGCTCCTATCTCACAGCCCTTCATCTATTGCATTGGAGATACTGTGAGTAGCATATCTTGGGTGACTGGTTTGCTATGAAGTCTGACAAGAAAGGAGTCAGCAAGCCCTTTGGCTGTAGATAGCTTGAAATGTGTGCGTCTACATTTTTTTGAACAGGTAGAGCCAAAATAGCCCTCCACTGAATCAAATCTCTTAATTTCCCTTTTGTGGAGGTGAACTACACTGGCAAATCTTCTATCTGAATGAGGGAAGACCTCAGAACAGAGATATATTTATCTTAACTATTAAAGGAATAGATATTGTACCTCAATTTAGTATTCACCAGGAAATAATTCCAAACCTTCCAACACATAAATTAATCCTTCTCCACCAAAAATTCACATTAATCACTCTAGGTGCTTTTATGAGTTTAAAGGCAAAGTTCCCTTCTCCACCACCAAAAGACATTGGTGAAAGAGACAACAGTAACAATAATTTGGTGTTTGTTAATTTTATTATTTTAAATCTTTACAGTTAACTATTTGAAAAGATTTTTTTCATATATGTATATATGAATAAGATTTACATTTTAGGTATTATCTTCATTCTCTGGAAAAAAAACCTTTCCAGATGTTTGCAGTTAATAATTTCCTAGTTATGTATATATTAAAATAAAAACCTGGCAAATCACACAATGCTTCTCAAAGATCAACATAACATTTTTAAAATTTTATGTTTTATTAGTTTGTTAGTTTTGATTTATGTGTTTCTCTCTTTGACTCTGTGGTAACTCTTTGGTCTACCAGCACAGCACAGTTGGAAAGAGAGTGGCCTAATATTCGAGAAACAGTCCTGGACAGGTTCTTTAACTTCTCCAAAATATGAAACAATCTTTTCCCCTATTCATCCAAATTCTATCATGTATATTTGCTCTCAACTGAAGGGAAATGTATTTTGTAATAGGGTTTTGTCATAAAAATAGAAGCTACTTTATTATTTGAGGTATGAAAAATTTTAATATGAGAAACTGAATGTTTTCATAAAACAATTGAACTGGTGGGGGATGTAGAGGCAGGGGAAGTATCACCGATGTTTTCAGCCTAAAGCAGATGGTTCTTTAAAATTCCTTCAGAAGCCAGCTAAATTTCAAGAATTTCTGAGCAGTTTTCACTGACTATTTGGATCGACAACACTGAGAACCATTCTTCAGAGGCCACCTTGAGCCATCTCAGCTGCCCAAAGCACTGAATAGTTGCCAGGAAGATTCTCGCGAACCTCATGTCTGTCATTTACCCAAATCCCTGGCTTCAAAAGCTTCTGAATAATCCTCTTTCCTCTTCTGTCTTTTAAATCTCACATGAGATCATCTCACTGATAGGGACACATAAACAGTAACTCTGATGAGTTATTATAGGCAGAGTAAATACATACATGATGTGAGAAACTCTTGGGGGCTGCAATCTTAGGAGCCTCACACTTCTGTAGGGGGGCTCATCATGGTTCACAGTAAAGAGCCCAGAGAGTTCATTCTGTGGCCCTGTTTATGGGACTGAGAGAAATAATCATTGTGAAATACACTGAGCATATTCTCCGTAAAAGAGCTCTATAATCCAGGAAAGACTTACCAGAGCCTTCTCCCACTTGATGGAAGGGTGTTTCTCCCACTCTAGTTCTGTTTCACCTGAAGAAGGAAAATAAAGGCTAAGAAATGCTAGTGAAAGTTAGAGTCCAGGGACACAGATCCCTTAAAATACTGAGATTAATCATAAAATACTAGAATGCGTCCCTTCCTTCACAGCTTGCCACCACACCAACAAGGATCCAGCACAGTAACAAAGTTTTTATAGCTGAAAGAACTGTAAGGTGAAGACTGAGGAGGAGCTCTTAGGCAATCCGAAGTCAATAGGGGATACCAAAATAGGATACTAGAGGAATTTGAAACTCTGGCACGTACAGGTATAGGAAACATTAAGCAAAGCCCAACTTTTAATCATATTTACATAAACTCTCACACTGAAGTACAATTTACCTCAGGTTATTTTACTCAATATATTATGTCTGGCTTTCAACAACAACAAAAAAATTTGAAGACATGCTAAAAGACAAAGGAAAAAATATAATTTGAAAAGATAAATCTAGCATCTAGACTAAGAAGTAATACATATTTTGGAATTACCAAACAGAGAATTTAAAATAACTATAATCAACATGTAAGGGCTCTAGTGAAAAAGTAGACAATATGAAAAAACTGAGGATAATGTAAGGCTCATAGGTAGAGTGGTCATGTCAGAAGGAAGAATCAGTGAAGTTGAAGGTAGGTCAATAGAAACTTCCAAACTTACAAAGGGGAAGAAAAAAGAAAAGGAAGGAGCGATTAGAAAGAAAGAGATGAAAGAAAGAACACACAAGAAGAGTAGGATAATTTCAAAGGGGCAAAATATATATACTTGGAATACCAGAAAGAGAAGGAGGAGAGAATGAAAAATAATAAATATTTGAAGTAGTAATGGCTGAGAACTTACCAAAATTAATAACAGACACTGAACCGGAGATCCAGGAAGCTCAGAGAACCCAGGTAGGCAAAATATCAAAACAATCACACCAAGTCATACCACATTCAAATTTCAGAAAAATAAAGACAAAGGAAAATATTGTAAGAAGCCAAAGGATAAAAATCACTTTCCTTGTAAAGAAACAAGGTTAATTATTACAGTGAACTTTCAACAGAAACCATGTTAGCAAAAAGACAATGGAATGAAATATTCAAAATTCTGAAAGAAGAAAAAATAAGCTAACATGCAATTTTATTAATATACCCAGAAAAACTATACTTTAATAGTGAAGGAGAAATAAACTTCCTAAGACAAAAAAAAAAAATTAAAAAAAATTAAAACCTAAGGGCATTCACTGCCATCAGACCAGCCCTGCAAGAATTTTAAAAGAGATTCTGCAGGAAAAAGGAAATGATATAGGTCAAAAATTAAGATCTATATAAATAAAGAAAGAATATCAGAGAAGGAGTAAATAAGGATAAAATAAAATATTTTATTATTCTCAATTGTTCTAAAAGATGACTGCTAAAAGTAATAATAATAACAATATATTGAATGATAATAACATATGGAAAATGTAATATGAATAGCAATAACACCAGAAGAAATGGTTGGGAAAAATTTTGTTATAAGGTAATGCAGTACTCATGAAGTGGTATTTGAAGGAGGACTTAAATCAGTAAAAATATGTATATTGCAAATACTAGAGCAACAACTAAAGTTTTAAAAATCAAGTATAATTGATAGGCTAAAAAAGGAAAATAAATGCGATCATATGAAATGCTCCATTAAAACTAATGAAGGTAAGAAAAATAGGAGGAAAAAAAGAACAAATGCAGCAGATAGAAAGCACTTACAAATATTGTGGATGCTACTCCAAATGTAAGAATATCATTTTAAATGTGAATGTGGTAAAATAAAGAATTCAAAGACAAAGATTTTAGAATAGATTTTTAAAAAGTCTAAATTATAAATTTTCAACAAGAATCCTACGTTAAATATAAAGAGTGAGATAGGTTAAAAGTAAGGGATGGAGAAAGATATATTACGCTAATATTAATTTTAGATAAAATAGACTTCATAATATAGAAAATTATCAAAAATAAAAAGGAGGGCTGGGCACAGTGGCTCATACCGGTAATCCTAGCATTCTGAGAGGCCGAAGCGGGTGGATCACTCAGGGTCAGGAGTTCGAGACCAGCCGGACAAGAGCGAGACCCCCATCTCTACTAAAAAATAGAAAGAAATGATCTGGACAACTAAAAATATATATACATAAAAAATTAGTCGGATATGGTGGCACATGCCTGCAGTCCCAGCTACTGGGGAGGCTGAGGCAGAAAGATTGCTTGAGCCCAGGGGTTTGAGGTTGTTGTGAGCTAGGCTGACGCCACAGCACTCATTCTAGCCCGGGCAACAGAGTGAGACTCTGTCTCAAAAATAAATAAATAAATAAATAAAAAGAAGCATTATATAATAATAATAAGGTCAACTCTCCAAGAAGACATAAAAATCCCTAACATACACACACCTGAAAACACAGTGTTAAAATATATGAAGCAAAACTGATAGAACAGAAAGGACAGACGAGCCCACTATTATAGTTGGGGACTTCAGTACCCCTCTGCCAGTAAATGACTGAATAAACAGGCAGAATATCAACAAGATATAACTGATTTGAAAAGCATTATCAATGAAGTTGGTCTAATTGATATTTCTAGAATATTCTATTCAACAACATAAACAAGATAACAATGCATCTTAAAGAACTATAGAAACAAGAGAAAACCAAACTCAAAATTAGTAGAAGAAAAAATAATAAGGGTCAGAACAGAAATAAATGAAATTGAAATAAAAAAATACAAAAGATCAACAAATTTGGTTTTTTGAATAAATGAAATTGACACATCTTTAGCCAGACAAAGAAAAAAAGAGAAAAGATTCAAATAAATAAAGTCAGAAATTTAAAGGATCATTAGAGACTATTATGATCAGCTACATGCCAATAAATTGGAAAACCTAGAAAAATGGGTAAATTCCTAGACACATACAACCTACCATGATAGAAGCAGGAAAAAATTCAATACCTGAATAAACCAATAGAAAGTAATGAGATAGAAGCAGTAATAAAAATCTCCCATCAAACAAAATCCTAGGACCTGATGGCTTCATTGCTGAATTCTACCCAGCATTCAAATAACAAATAATAGCAATCCTACTTAAAGTATTCCAAAACACTGAGGAGGGAGGAATATTCTCAAACTCATTATACAAGGCCTGCATAACCCTGATAACAAAACTAGATCAAAGCACAACAAACTAAGTAAACTATAGGCCAATATCTCTGATGAACGTTGACGCAAAAATCCTCAACAAAATACTAGTAAACTGAATTCAACAGCACATTAAAAGGATTATTTATCATGATCAAGTGGGATTCATCTCAGGGATGCAAAGGTGGCTCAACATATACAAATCAATCAATGTGATACATTATGTCAACAAAAGGAAGAACAAAAATTATGATCATTTCAATTGATGCTGAAAATCAATAAAATTCAACATCCCTTTATAATAAAAATTCACAAAAAAATTGGGAATAGAAAGAATTTACCTCAACAAAAATAAAAGTCATATATGAAATACCCACAGCTATCATTATGTTGAATGGTGAGAAACTGAAATTCTTTCTTCTAAGATCTGGAACAAGGCATGGATCCCTACTTTCACCACTCTTATTTGATATAGTATTGGAAGTTCTATCTAGAGCAATCTGATAAGAAAAAGAAATAAAAGGCATCCATATTGGAAAGGAAGAAGACAAATTATCCTTGTTCATGGATGAAATCATCTTATAGCTAGAGAAACCTAAAGACCCCACTTATTAGAACTTATAAACAAATTCAGTAAAGTTGCAGGACAAAAAATCAGCATACAAAACAATCGGTATCATTTCTGTATGCCAACAATAAACAATCTGAAAAAAAATAACCAAGAAAGTAATCTCATTTTCAATAGCTACAAGTAAAAAAAAAGAAATACCTAGGAATAAACTTAACCAAAGAAGTGAAAGGTCTCTATAATGAAAAATATAAAACACTGATGAAAGAAATTGGAAAGGACACAAAAACATGAAAAGATATTCCATGTTCATGAATTGAAAGAATCAATATTTTAAAAATGCCCATACTACCCAAAGCAATCTATAGATTCAATGCAATCCCTATCAAAATACAATTTGCATTCTTCACAGAAATTTTAAAAAATTCTAAAATGTATATGGAAAAATAAAAGACCCACAATAGCCAAAGCCATCCTAAGCAAAAAGAATAAACCTTGAGGAATCACATTACCTGACTTCAAATAATACTGCAGAGCTGTAGTAACTGAAACAACATGGTACCAGCATAAAAATAGACACATAGACCAATGGAAGAGAATAGAAAACCCACAAATAAATTCACACATTTAAAGTGAACATATTTTTGACAAAGGTGCCAAGAACATGCATTGGGGAAAGACACTGTCTTCAAAAAATGGTGCTGGGAAAACTGGATATCCATATACAGAAGAATGAAACCATACCCTTATCTCTTGTCATATACGAAAATCGTATAAAAACAGATTAAAGACTTAAATTTATGACCTGAAACTATGAAACTACTAAAATAAAACATTGGGAAAAGACTTCAGGGCATTGGTTTGGGCAGGGACTTCTTGAGTAATATCCCCAAAGCACAGGCAACCAAAGCAAAATTGGGCAAATGGGATCACATCAAGCTAAACAACTTCTGTACAGCAAAGGAAACAATCAACAATGTCCAGAGACAACCCACAGGATGGCAGAAAATATTTGCAAACTACCCATTTGACAAGGGATTAATAACTAAAATATGTAAGTAGCTCCAATAACTCAATAGGAAAAAAATCAAATAATCTGATTTAAAAATTGTCCAAGATTCCGAATAGACATTTCTCAAAGGAAGACATACAAACAGATACATGAAAAAATGCTAATCATCTTTAATCAACAGAGAATTGCAAATGAAAAATATCATCTCACCCCAGCTTTTATCAAAAGGACAGGCAATAACAAATACTGGTGAGGATGTGAAGAAAGGGGAACCTTCATGCACTGTTGATGGGAATATAAATTAGTTCAACCACTGTGGAAAAACAGTACTGAGGTTCCTCAGAACACTAAAAGTGGATCTACTGTATCATTCAGAGATTTCATTGCTACGTATGTATTCAAAAAAGGGAGATCAGTATATCAAAAAGATATCTGCACTCCTATGTCTATTGCAGCACTATTCACAATAGCCAACATTTGGGATCAACCTAAGTGTCAATTAACGGATGAATGAATAAAAATATTGTGGTACATATACATAATGGAATATTATATAGTCATAAAAAAGAATGAAATCTTGCCATTTGCAACAACATAAATGAAACTGGAGAACATCATCTTAAGTGAAATAAGCCAAGCACAGAAAGACAAATCTCACATGTTCTTACTCATGTGGGAGCTAAATATTAAAATAAAAATTGTTCATGGAGACAGAGAGTACAATGAAGGTTATCACAGGCTGAGAAGGATAGTAGGGAGGGAAGGATAAAGTAGGGATGGGTGATGGTGCAAATATATAGTTAGATAGTTAGATAGAATGAACAATATTTGATAGTACAACAAAGTGACTATAATCAACAATAAGTTAGAATATACTTTAAAATCACTAAAAGAGTGGAATTTTAAAGTTCATAACACAAATAAATGGTAAATGCCTGAGGTGATGGATACTCCAATTACCTTGAGTTAATTAACATTATATACCTATAGCAAAACATCACATGTACTATATAAATATATACAAGTGTTACGTACTTATAATATTAATAATTAAAAATAAATAATTTTAATAAGGGTAAGGTAATATATTATTATGGTTTTAATTTGCATTTCCCTGATGACTAGTGATGTTGAACATTTTTTCATGCTTTTTGGCCATTTGTTTATTTTCTTTTGAAAAGAAGATTCTGTTCATGTCTTTTACCCACTTTTTAATGGGGTTGTTTGTTTTTCTCTTGTTGATTTGTTTGAATTCTTTGTAGATTCTGGAGATTAGCCTTTTATTGGATATATAGTTTATAAATATTTTCTCCCATTCTGAAGGTTATCTATTTGCTCTGTTATTTCCTTTGCCATGCAGAAGCTTTTTAATCTAATCAAGTGCCATTTATTTATATTAATATTTGTTGCTGTAATTGCCTTTGAGGTATTAGTCATAAATTCTTTGCCTCAGATGATATGTAGAAGAGTTTCCCTACATTTATTAGAAATTCCAAAAACGATAGATGCTAACATGGATACAAGAGCAAGGAACACTTATACACTGTTGGTGGAACTGCAAATTAGTACAACCTCTATGGAAAGCAGTTTAGAGATTTCCCAAAGAATTAAAAGTAGACAGACCATTCAATCCAGCAATCCCACTCTTGGGTATCTGCTCAGAGGAAAAGAAATCATATTATCAAGGACATCCAAACCTGAATGTTCATTGCAGCACAATTCACAATTGTGGAATCAACCCAAGGCCCCATCAATTCATGAGTGGATTAACAAAATGTGGTATACATACACCATGGAGTACTACTCAACCATAAAAATAAATAAATTAACATCTTCTGTAGCAATTTGGATGGAAATGGAGACCATTATCCAAAGTGAAATATCTTGAGAATAGAAAAACAAACACCATATGTACTCCAATAATTTGGAATTAATTGATGGACATACATGGGCAAAGAGAAAAGTAAAATTGTTGGAAATCAAGAAGGGGGACGTGTGAGGGGGGGAGTAAAATCTTTCTATCAAATACAATGAACACTATTTGGAGAATGTGTACACTTACAGTCATGACTTAAGCATCATAAAAGCTATCCATGTAACAAAAAACCATTTGTACCTCTTTAATATTTTGAAAGACAAAAAGAAAAAATTTAAAAAAATTAAAGAAATTGATTTAATAATTGATAATCTTCCAAAAAAGAAAGCACTTGGCCCAGATAGATTCAATGATAAATTCTACCAGACATTTAAGGAAGAAATTATGACAGTTCTCTACAGTCTCATCCAGAAAATAAAGCAGAGGGAACATTTTCTAGCTCAGTCTCTGAGACCAGCCTTACCATAATACCAAAATCAGACAAAGACATTACAAGACAGGAAAACTACAGACCAATATTTCTCTGGAACATAAATGTGATAATTTTCACCAAAATATTATCAAATCACATATTACAATACATAAAAAGATTTACATACGTGACCAAAATTTATTCAAATGTATAAATATGGTTTGACTTTTGATAATCAATCACAATAGTCAAGATATTATAGTATAATAACCTTAGTGTTTATGAACAAATGAATGGATAAAGAAAATATATTCATCTTGTCAGTGGATCTGATCAGAAGATGTCAGGATCAGAGGAGTTTCCTCAAGGCACGCGCCAGATGCATCCACACAGAAAACGAACCACGTTCACTGAGAAACAACTGAAAGCTTTGAACATCTTGTTCAATGAGAACCCATATCCAAACCCCAGCCTTCAGAGAGAGATGGCCTCAAAAATCGACATACATCCAACAGTACTGCAGGTTTGGTTCAAGAACCACAGAGCAAAACTCAAGAAAGCAAAATGCAAGAATGTTCAGCAAAAATAAGCAACTCAACAGCCACAGATATCTGAAGATGGAATCAAGACCAGTCCCAGCGAGAGAAATACGGAAATACAACCCCGATCCCCGAACGCTGCCTATCCTGCAGCCCTCATTTACGCAGGGCACCAGGCACCCTCATACCAATTCAGCTCATATCCCAACATTAAGGTCCCTACAGATGTCTTCTTTGGCCACAAAATAGTCCACTTCGGCTGCTGCCAAGACCCTAACATTTACTCCCTCTATCCTACTGTGGAATCCCAGGTTGGTTCTCCACACTTCAGTCTTCATGTTTTTGACTGTTCACTTCTACAAAGCAGGGAGAGACAGCAGCCATAAAATGTCACGTGTAATGATTCCTATTCAGGAGACCACAAGAGGTAGACAGATGCAGCAACGAGCATGGATTTCAGAAATACTATGTGGCTCCAAAGAAAGACACAAAAGGCTACATACTGTATAATTCCAGTTTATATGAATTCCTAGAGCAAGGAAAAGATTAGTGACTGCCCATGTGGAAAGAATTAAATAGAGGCACAAAACAAATTTATGGAATGATGGAAATGTTTCACGTCTTAATTAGGATGGGAGTTACCTAGGAGAGTAAATTCATCATAATGCTCAGAACTGTACATCTAAAATCTCTGCATTTTATCTTATATAATTAAACCTCAATAAAAACTATATAATGAGAAAAAAAAGAAATTATATTCAGTGTTAAAAAAGAAGGAAATTCTTCCATTTTAACAATATAGATGAACCTGAAGACAATTATGCTAAGTGAAATAAGTCAGACACAGAAAGATATTAATAAATATTACATGATCTCACTTATATGTGGAATTTGAAAAGTTGAACTCATAAAATCAGAGAGTACAAAGACGTGGGAGATTTTGGTCAAAGGGTACAAACTTAGAGTTATGAGTAAGTTCTGGAGACCTAATGTCTCCAGAGACTATAGTTAATAATAATATATTGTTAACTTAGAGACTATAGTTAATAATAATATATCGTATACTTGAAATTTGCTGGGAGAGTTGATGTTAAATATTCTCATCTCACACACACACACAAAAGGTAACTATGAGAGGTGATAGATATGTTAATTAGTTTTATTGTGGTTATCATCATAATACACCACATTGCATGTCTTAAATATATGCAAACTTTGTCAATTATTTCTCAATAATGCTGGGAAATAAAGCAATTCAATGTAATTCACCTCATCAAAGAACTAAATAAGAAAATTCATATGATCATATCAATCGATGCAAAAAAAAAGTTTTAAATAAAATCTAGCCCCTACTCATGAAATAATCTCCAGAAAATTTAGAATACAGGTAAAATCATACTTAATGCTGAGAAATTGGCTGCTTTTTTGAGTTTTTGTTTATTTGTTTTAGTATAATCCCCCAATACAGTGATTAAGGTAGCTGGTTTGTTTTAATATTTTAAAATTTTGAATATTGCATTAAAGCAATCCTTCTCAACCCTGAGCAATTTTGCCTTCCCTATCCCCATTTGTGGGAACATTTGGCAATGTCTGGAGACACTTGTTTGTCACAACTTGGAGGATAGGGATGCTATTGAAGTTAGTAGTAGAGATCACGGATGTTGCTAAACATCTTACAATGCACATGACAGTCCTCCACAACAAAGAATTATCTTTCCCAAAATGTTAATATAAACTTCATATTAAAAGGGTTATCCTATTTATCCACAGTCATTTCTTGAATTTAGGAAAATAATGTTAAAAATAGCCTTTCCATTTACTTTTTTTTATTTCAGCATATTACAAGGGTACAAATGTTTAGGTTCCATATATGGCCTTTGCCCCACCTGAGTCAGAGCTTTAAGCATGCCCACAGATGGGAAGGGGGAGGAGGGGATGGATATATACACACCTAATGGGCATGGTGTGCACGGTCTGGGAGATGGACACGCTTGAAATTTTTTCTTTTTTTTTTAATATAAGCAGCAAGGGAAAAATGCCCTCTGTTATCTTTCCTGTTCAACATCATATAAAACCCCTACCTTGTGCAAAAAGATAATAAAAGAAAGTTTCATAGGTTGGCAAAAAGGGAAGGAAAACTCTCATTGTTCACAGATAACATAATTATCTACGTAGAAAATCCTAAAAATTCCAAAAAAAAAAATTTCCAGAAAACTGCAGGAATAGAGGACCCAGAAATAGACTCACAAACATAGTCAAGTTATCTTTGGCAAAATAATAAAGACAACTTAATAAAAGATAGGGTTTTCTTTTTTCAAGCAATACTTCTGAAACAAGTGGACATCTGTTTACTTAAAAATGAATCTAGACACAGATCTAATATCTTTTATAAAAATTAATTAAAAATGAATCATATATCCAAATGTAGAACATAAAACTTCTAGAATAAATATACAGGAAATCTAGGTGGCCTGTGATTTTTGTGATACTCTAAAACTGTGCTCCCCAACCCCCAGGCTACGGACCAGTAGTGGTCCATGGGCTATTAGGAACCAGGTCACACAGCAGGAGGTGAACAGCAGGCCAGGAAATGAAAAACATTTCATCTGCATTTACAGCCACTCCCCATCTCTCACATCACCACCTGGGTTCTGCTTCCTGTCAAATCAGCGGCAGTATCTGATTCTCACAGAAGCGTGAACCCTACTGTAAACTGCACATGTAAGGGATCTAGGTTGAGGGCTTTTTATGAGAATCTAATGCCTGATGATCTGAGGTAGAGCTGAGGCAGCGATGCTAGTGCTGGGGAGCAGCTGCGAACAAAGATTATCATTAGCAGAGGGTTTGACTACACAATAAATGTAATGAGCTTGAATCATCCCAAAACCACCCCACCCTCCCCAGATTGTGAAAAAATTGTCTTCCATGAAACCAGTCACTGGTGCCAAAAAGGTTGGGGACCACTGCTCTAAAAGTATGTTCCATGAAAGAAAAAAGTTGATAAATTAGGCTTTATTAAAAGTAAACATTTTTGCTCTGTGAAAGACGGTTATGAGATTCATAACACTAGCCACAAACAGGAAGAAAATATTACCTGAACAGATATCTAATAAAGAACTCTTAAAATGAAAAAAGTTTCAAAAACCAAACAATTCAATTTTAAAATGAGCAAAAGATCTAAGCAGACATCCCACAAAGAAGATATACAGATGGTAAATGGTACATTACAAATAAGATGTGCAACATAATTTTTCATTAGGAAATTAAATATTAAGATGAAAAATGAGATACCTACACACCTATTAGAATATCTGAAACAGAAAAACAAAAAACAAAGAACTTAGAATACCAATTGCCACTGAGGATACAGCATAACAGAAACTCTCATTCACTGCTATCAGAAGTGCAAAATCATACAGCCACTTTGGGAGACATTTGGGCAGTTTCTTACAGAGCTAAACATAGTCTTATCATTCGATCAAGCAATTACACTCCTAGGTATTTATCTAATTAATTTGAAAACTGATGTACACACAAAATCCAGAATGTGAAAATTCATAGCAGTTTTATTCATAATTGCCACAAACTGAAAGCAACCAAAATACCCTTCAATAGAGGAGTGGATAAACATTACACTGTAATGGTGAGTACATTAACATCTGCTTTTGTCAAAACTCATAAAACTTTACAACACAAAAAATGAATCTTATTATGTGTAAATTTTAAAAATCATTTAGGATATCAAGGGAATCCCAGGATGAAATACAGAATGTAGGATAATAATACTAATAATAATCTAACAGTAATACAAATGTGTAACATAACCTCACTAAACAGAGTGGGGAATAAGGTGATGAGCTAATTAACTCAGGAAATGAGTAATCCATAAGACTAAAGGTAAAAAGAAAACATGCATAAACATTGTACTCTAGTTGACAAACTTGTGTCCCATAGAGTATAGGCTGACAATTAAGTTACCACTATACCTGTATACTGGAATTAGATTAAGTAAATGGATGACAGATGACAGGAGCTATTTAATAGGTTTCTCACTGTTGCAGTAGGCATTTACAAATAAGGTTGGGCTGCAGGCTATAATGACCTAAGTAGTAATGAATTAGAATTGAAGACATAAATATAAAATCATGTTTTTTCTAGTATATATACATATGTAAACATTCATAGATATTTGAATGTATGTATAGACATATATTTCTTTATTCTGTCAGCTGAGAGAGCTTATAGCAATTATACCCTATAAGTAATGAGCATGCCTAGCACCCAGATCTTCATTTCTAATCTCATTCTCCAATATAAGAACAATTAGGCTGCTTTATAGAATGACTGATTCTAAGATTCAGCAGAAAATATAAAAGATGAGCCTGGAATATGTTACAGTGGCAGAAAATTAAGAAATGCTTAAATATTCCCACAATGATGGGGATGTCAACAGAATATGAACTCAACTAAAAAAGTTCCCAATGATTTGGGTGCAATGACAAGCATCTGTAATTCCGGCAATTCTTAAGGCTGAGGCAGGAGGATCCCTTGAGCTCAAGGCTTTGGGACCAGTGTATGCAACATATTGAGACCCCATCTCAAAAAAAAAAAAAAAAGTGCCCAATGGCCAAATCTGGAACAATTTCAGTTGCAAAATAAATAAAGTAATATTGAATTATAATCCTAAATGTTAAATAAATATCCATCAATCCATGCTGATATAAATAAATGATTGAGTAAATAAATGGGTGAGAATAGACAAATCTCCCATGCAGAATAATATCAATGATAAGGACAATTAAATGATTAAACTGAAAAATATTCTTTTCAATAAATAGTTTTGTGACAATTGAACATCTACATACAAATGAATGAAGTTGGAGCTCTATCATACACCATAGACAAAATAACTAAAAATGGTTTAGAAATCTAAAAGCTATATAGTTTTTAGAAATCTAAAAACTATAAAACCATTAGAAGAAAACATAGGAGTAAATAGCCATGACCTTGGATTAGGCAATAGTTTTTCAGATATCACACCAAACACAGGTGACGACAACAAAAAAAAGTAAATTGGACTACATCAAAATTAAAAAGATTTTGCTGCAAACAATAACATAAAAAAGTGAAAAGACAATTCATACAATGAAGAAAATACCTGCAAATCACATATCTGATTATAGACCTGCATCCAAAATATAAAAAGAATGATTACAACTTAATAATAAAAAGATAAAGGTTCCAATTAATAAATGGAAAAATAATTTGAACAGATATTTTTCCAAAGATATATAAATGATCAATAAGCACACGAAAAGATGTTAACCATCACTATTCATAAGAAAAAAATCAAAACCATGATGAGATAACACTTGATACCCATTAGAGTAGTTGAAAACAAAACAAAACAAAAACTCAGACAGTAAAAAGTGCTGGCAAAGGTGTGGAAACTTTGGAAGTTGGTGTGATTGTAAAGTGGTGTAGCTTAGCAGTTCCTCAAAATGTTAAATATAGAATTACCAGTTATCATATTACCCAGCAATTCCACTCCTGGGGCTATATTCAGAATTGATAAAAACTAGGTAACACATTCACAGATTTGGGCATTATGGATTTTATATCTGGATCAAGTCTAACCAACAAAAATCTATATATTGTTTACCATAGTATCTTGACATACTCTCTATCACGAATACCTTCAATGAAACCTAACTTTACTCCTTATAGTCAACAGAAAAATTATGGAAGATGTAAAATTGACTAATTACTTTAAAGAAAATTTAGGAAGACACATTTGCAAACTCACAGATCTCAGGCAATCTATGTTAATTGCTTCCAGTGACTTTACAAATAATTCTTGAAAATAATTTATGCTTGACCTTTGTAGGTGACTACTCTTATATCTAAATCTATTTGTTTTTATTTTGATGGTTTATATGATAAAAAATAACTATGAATTATATAATTCATAAAAATCTCAATTATCTTTCACTTAGTCTTAAAAATATATCACATTTTATGCCAGAAAAAGTTAAATCAACTTCGTGACTGATATATAAGCACATCTTGAGTAAAGCTAAACTGTTTATGAATATTGGAACTGTTAATAACTTACGTGGACCAGGGATAGCATTGTTAAACATCCTTCTCCACTTCCGTCAAAATTGAAATAAATAATAATGCTATTTATAAACTGTAGCAGCACTTTTCTCTCCTGAGCTCAGTAGCAAAGGAACAATTACTTGAAATACTTAGTGTTTAGAGAGAAGGGGAGAGGCTAAAGTCTGAAAGAGAAAATGGCCTTCTCAGCTAAGTTCCTCCTTATTTATTTCCAAGGACACATGCAAAGCATCAGAGCCATTTGCTAATTTCTTTGACAACTTCCATACAGGTCAGCTGTTTTCAGCTGACCTTTGCACACAGCAAACAAGCAGCTTCAGGCAGGCGTTTTCCCCTGTCCCTTTATTCACCCTGCTCACATTCTTTCCATCCATCCATGCTTTCTTCTAGGCCCAGCCCCACATGTCCCCCTTTTATTTTATTTAAAATTAGAGATGGAGTGTGAGTAGGTGTAAGCTACACTGTCTTTTCATAATGGCGTTGGGAGGTCATCAATTGGCGGATACATCCTAGAAAGTAAAAGAGAAAGTGACAAAATCCAGCATGACCTGTTGATAATATAGATATTTTCGGGTGGTCATGGGAATGCACCATGTAGTATTATGTAAGTTGGTAATACAAGAGAATTAGAGGAATGATAAATTACTGACTCTGTGATATTAAGCCAGTCTGTTCCAGTTCTCTGCTAGGAACATGGAAGCAGCCATACTTCTCCACTCCATGTTGAGTCATTGGTACATAGGGGAATCTGCGAGTCCCATGTCAGGGGCTTAAACACCGGTGGGTTTAAGACATGAGCCCAGTAAACTGTGGCTGTACTGCCTGGGAGAAATAAAAGGAGAAAAATGCTTCAAAGCGGCCCTCAGGGTATCTGACTACTGTTACGGGCAACAATAGCCAAATATGCCAGAAAAGTGTTCTCTGGGGTAGGAGGAGTCCTCAATTGTGTTATCATAGCTGAGGCCTGTGTCTCTGTTTATTTCAATTGATCCCAGATGATCCTGGGCTCCATCGTGGTGTTACGTGTCTGTAGCAGTGGAACCCCCGCCAGCAGTGGCTGGAGGGAAAGAAGTTTCGTTTGTGGAATCGGATTGTTGGGTTGATTCTTTCAGCTCATGTTGTAGACGAATGTATTCGCCTGTAGGCGACCTCATCTGGAATGGAACCACTCGGGATCTGTAGAAGTTTGGACACAAACATATCCTCTTCCCCATGTTAACTCAGTTATAATCAAAGGCCAATCTCTTGTAATTAACAACAGCTGCAGAAGGCCAGGTTGCAGCAGTCCCATTGGGACTATAATAGCATTAAGAGCTCTTAGGTCCTGTAGTAAACGCCACTTACTATTCTTTTTAGGTATGATGAATACAGCAGTGTTTCATGCACTCGGGAAATGTTCTATGTGTCCTGCTTTAAGTTGGTCCTGGACAAGAGATTTTAAATGTTTTAATTTACCCTACTTAATGGGCCACTGCTCTAGCCAGATGGACAAATTAGTAGTCCATTGTAAAGATGTGGGTTGTATTGGATTCACCTGAGCAGTGGCCCCTATTGAAAAGGCTGGGTAGTTAGAAGAAGATTTCATTTTCTAGCAAATCTCCTCCCCATAAAAAGTACAGTAGGGGAAGTGTGAGGGGTTGGAATGTGGCCTCTTGTTGATAGTTTGCATGTTAGGACTTTTGGCCCATTGTTTGCAGTCTTCTGCAAAATGTCCATTTCTACCACATTTAAAGCACATATTCTGTATTTTTTGCATAACTGCTGTAAATGTCTTGGCCTGATGTAAAATGATACCAACATTTTGACAAGCTTTGATGTATTTGCCTACATCTTGAGTTTTAGCTTTTATTCTAGCCAATGTTCGCTAACAATTAGCATTGGCATTTTCATAGGCCAATTGGAATAGGAGGACCCAGCGAGCTTCTGGATTAGTTACCCATCTTTCAATGCTCAGCTGCAATCTGTTAATAAATTCAGTATAGGGCTCGGTAGAATACTGTCGAATGGCAGCGAAAGAGCCCGTACTTTCTTTTTCTTCAGGCATCCTTCTCCAGGCCTGCATGGCTATTTGAGAACATTGAATAAACAACTGCTGGTGCCGACATGCCTGTTGATCAGGCTCAGTATATTGGCCTTCCCCTAAAAGCATTTCTACTCCAATAGGGATTAGGTTTCTCAGGTTTTCCATAATTTGTACCATGCAAGCATCCTTATATTCTAATATAAAAACACTATACTGGACTAGGGTGACTATTGCCTTAACCACTGTCTTCCAGTCCTGGGAGACCATCACATATCTATCCACTGTGGCCCAAACTATGCCAATGGTAAAAGGACTTTGGAGATGATAATCTTTAACACTCTTTCTTAATTCGTTATAGACATGGAAAGGGAGTGCATCATGGCACATAAGACCACCACGCTGTCCAGCAACAGCTAGAAAAATGCAGGTCTCTCCTTGAATTTGGCCCTCTCATAGGCGATGTTGAAAAGCAGATGGTTTTCTAGGGGAGGAATAGAGATACCCTTAGAGAGAGGGAGGAGAAAATGAAGGTAGCTGCTCCTCCTGTTGAACCACTAAAGGCAATGGTGGAGAGAATGGCTCAGGATTTGGGAATTTTATGGCAGGGGATGCTTGCTGCTTCTCTGCAGGGGACACCAGCTCCTCAAGGTGGAGCAGATGGAAGAGGAGGAGCGGGTTCCAATGGATCAGAACTTGTAGGAGCATGTAAGGGAGTCAGTGCTGTTCGCACCAGACTCCATGTAGTTAACACGACAAGGGGCAGTAGAAGCCCCCGCCTAAGATTCTTCAAAACCTTCCCTACTTGCTCCAAGAGCTCTAAATCTAATGTGCCCTTATCTGGGAACCAGAGACAATGCTGTCTTACTGTGCATAAGAGTTGTTGTAAAGCTTTTGGTTCGACAAAACACTGGGCAGCCTTTAAGAGTTGTTGCAAAGTGCACAGATAAAGTCGCTGATCTTTTGTCAGGTGCTGCCCCATATTGGAAATCCCCTTCTGAACTACACATGTTGTCCCTTTGCCAAAGCAGCAGGGGAGACTGTCCCTTACCGGGATGATTCCCCTTGTAGTCCTGAGGACAAAAACACTCACTGGATATGCGGATTCCTGAGTCACGTCGGGATCACCACTTGTAGGGGCTGCATTTCACTCCTGAGCTCAGTAGTGAAAGAATAATCACTCGAAACACTAGAGTGAAGGGGAGAAATCAAAATCGGAAGGAGAAAATGGCCTCCTCAGCTAAGTTCCTCCCCTTATTTATTTCCAAGGACACGTGCAAAACATCAGAGCCATTTGCTAATTTTTTCGACAACTTCCATACAGGTCAGCTATTTTCAGCTGACCTTTGCACACAACAAACAAGCAGTTCCCGGCATGCATTTTCCCCTGTCCCTTCATTCACCCTGCTCACAATCTTTCTTCCCATCCATCCTTTCTTCTAGGCCCAGCCCCCACAATAAACCAAGAAAAGTCGAATACATGCATCCTTGAACTCTCTATCAAAGTTCAGATAAAAATTAGCTGGGTATAGGAGTTCAAGGTTACAATGAGCTATGATAATGTTACTCCAACCTAGATGACAGAATGAGACCCTGTCTCTAAAAATAAGAAATTGTGCAGCAGCTATATGAATATAACCATATCTTCTCTACTGACTTACAATGGGGTTAAATCTGATAAACCCATCGTGAATTGAAGAGTGTTTTGGACCTAACGATATTTTCAACCAACAGTGGATTTATCTGGACATAACCCCATCATAAACACTTGTATTTTCATTTACATATCCAGGGTGTGCACGTATGCACAACTTTGCCACTGATTTTTAAATATTTGATTAATTCTTATTTTCTTTACTATGTCAACAAGTTTAAATAGTCTTCCCTGCTTCTCCCAACTTTTCATCCTAAAATTTTGGTTTGTGTAGACACAGCCCCAGTGTTACCTCTTTTGCCAGTAAGCATTTGTTTTAAAGATTAAAAATTAAGTTTTAATCATAATTTACCCTCTCATATAAAAAATAAAATGATTTTTTCACATTCTAAAGTCTATTGGTTTGCTTTTTTTTTTTTGACAGGTAAGAGATTTTATTTCATATAAATTTGCTATTATTTTTAGTCTGTGGCCTTAAACTCACCCCTCCTACACATACACACAACTTCTTTTGAAAGAAGTTGCATGGTATTTTTCTTTATTTTTTTTAAATTTCATTTGTGTAAATTATAAGGAGTACAAGTATAGTTTTGTTATATGAACATACCATCTTCAAATTCTCACTTCAGTCACCTTCCGGTTTTATATTTTGGTGATCTACATAGGCAGTTTAATTCTGTTGGATATCAATAATACTTTCAGGATACCCCTAGTATACATAATTTTTTTTGGACAATTTACCCACAATTTCATTAATGTTAACTTTCCTCTCATCATCCCAAGCATCTGTTTTCTTCATTAAAAAAAAGAAGTGTCATTTTCTTGCTATAAGAAATATTATGTCATCCAGAAAAGCAGACAAGTAATTAGGTCCTCTGATTTTATTCTTAACAGGAAGATAAATAGTACCATATCAAATTTTTTCTTCACGAAAGTTGTAACTTAGAGAAATATAAATTGGATAATGTTTTTAAATATTAGACACCTATAATATTTTCAGATTAAATATCCAATGAAATGGGTAGCTAAACATATTATTGAGCTCATAGAGAAATGTCCTGAAGAGAATGATAAATGCAACTGGCAAATATATACTAAGCATTTATGATATCAGGGCAATGTGCCAGATATTATTGTAGTAGAGACATGATTCATCATTAAGACAATGTGGAATGTGATAAAAGTTGAACAACACAATGTTTAAATAAAAATTCAGAACAACCATAGGAAAAATGCTATTTGAAATGTACAGATAAATAATGTTGTAAAAAAATATAGAAAGGTATTATCACTTCAGACTAAGGTAGACAGGAGAGGGTCTGACATTTGAATTTGAGCTAAGTCTTGTGTAACTTTGGATTTATGCAGGAACCAAAGAAAACAAGGAAGTAGAAATAAAGAAAAATGATTGCTATATATGAGATTTATTCACAAACGGCGATATAATATGATAGATGTAGAAATGGAGTGAGATGACAGAAAGCATATACAAGCAGTGGAAATGCCTGGCTATACAGCTTTAAACCAAGTCACATATCTAGATAAATGGGTATTAGGAAGTTTAAAACAAAAAATGACAGAAGAAAAATTGAAAAGATAAAAAGCTTGACCATTATTAATAATTTTAACAATTCTGAGCAAGATCTTCAATTCACTTTCTTCTTTTTCATTCAACACTCGCAGACTCAGTGGGACTATATTTCTCATGAGAAGTGGGAAAATAAATGTAGGCCACCTCTATAAACAGTCATTGAATCAACTGTTCCTCAGCCGATACTCTTCCTCCCTATTGTCTCAGAAATTGATTTCTATATGATTTAGAGTCTGTCTATCAGCTCAGCAAGGAATCAACAATCTAACTCTGTTTCCACTTAGAATAGTATTTTGTTGTAATTAAAATAAAAGAGAGGCAAGTAGATTTTATATTAGTAGTTTCACATGTCTGGCTATTTCAAAGCTAGGTTGTTCTTTGGCTCTTTTTCCCAGACACTTTGAATAAAATCCTTTTCTAGGAGGAAATTTCTTTTCTCAAGTTTTCAATAACCAGTATTTTGAATCATAGGATGCAGAATTCTCAAATTCAATATTGGAAATTCAGATTGCTACACTGACATTGGCTTTTATTATAACCCTGTACTGTAGAAAATTAGTTGAAATTACCTCATAAAGACAATAATTTGAAACTCTAAGCGTAACTATTTTTTTCTTTCATTTATTTTATTTTCCAAAGAAATTATGCATTTTAATTTAATAAGATAACATTTTAGTACCATTCGCATATATTTAACAATTTCCTAACATGTTTATAGGGAAAGAATAAAAAGAAAATAAAAGTATTGACTCTTGGATATGCATTACTTTTCATTGGCTTAAGGAAGTAAATTATAAGCTCAAATTATTATGTAGAATTTCTTAGAACACAATCAAGTGTATGCTATGATTCATTGCAATGGACTATACCTCATATTAAATTAAAAATCAGGTCAATTTTGAATTGGTATATATTTTAAAATCCAAAAAAATATTAAATTCAAAATATACAGTGAGATTGATTGCTGTCAATCTCTCAATTCTAGTAACTAGCATTTAGATAATGTTTGTGTATTTTTATACATGAATTTTGAAGTATCTCCCACACAAGGATATTTCCAACCAGTTCATGTACGTTTTGTATCCATGTGGTATCTTCATCTAAAATAATCTTACTGAAGAAAGTCGCCATTTCTTAATAACCCTTATTCTCTTCTACCATCAAAATTACAGACTTTAAAATGCCATAGAGACTTTTTTTAAAAAATCCTAAATCAATCAGAACATTTATTTTTATGGATTTATCTTATCTTCCCACATAGGAAGCAAAGTTCAAATCCACTTGGGTCTATCTGAAAGCAATCAAGCAATTTGAACCTCAGGAGCCTAGAAAATACTACAAAGAGTAAATTTTATAGTATTTAAATTAAAAAATAGAAACACTTACTAAAAGTTTCTTAAAAGTAGAAAACCTGATGTTTGTTTTTAGTAACAGATACTATAATACCACAAGTGTGTCAAATAGTCATTTTATTTCTTGTGCTTTGTTCCTATTTTTACCCATGGCCTCAAGATACAACACCTTAATTTTCATTGAAGGTAGAAAGGCCTGAATACAACTATGAAACAGATAAAAAACAAAATAACACCACCACCATCTAATCATTCTCTTCATGCACCTGCACTAACTCTTCTGAATATAACGTAGCAAATAATAAGAACACATTATAATAAATAAGCAATATGGCATCTGTTTGTTGATCTTCTTTGTAAAATTCTAGAAGTTAGCTCACCTTCAGAATAAAACATTATTAGCAAAATTTTATATAAAAGCAAAAACCATTTCAGAACACTCATGTATTTTTGGATGGTAAAGTAGTATAAACACACTGGAGAAATGGTTGGCCAGTTTTTTATAAGGTTAAACAAATACTTGATGAACTGCATATTTAAAATGGGATCACCTTAATGTATGTAAACTATACTTCAAAAAAGTTAATTTTTAAAGTTTCAATTCAATCTTGCAATTACATCTTGGTTTTAACTACCATTTACCAATAAAAGGAATCAAGTACATAAAGAACTGGTTGATATCAGGCTTTGGTATATCTTGTAGGGCAGAAAATAAGAAAGTTCAGAGGAGAGAGAGAGAGAAAGAGAAAGAAAGGGAGAAGAGGGAGAGAGAAAGGAAGGAAGGGAGGCAAAAAAAGAAGATATCGAGAAGGAAGGAAGAAAGAAAAAAACAAAGAGAAAGAAGAAAGAAAGAAAGAGAAAGAAAGAAAGAAAGAAAGAAAGAAAGAAAGAAAGAAAGAAAGAAAGAAAGAAGAAACAGGTAGAAAGGAAGGAAGAAAGAAAGAAAGAAAAAGAAAAAAAGAGAAAGAGAGGGAAGGAGGGAGGGAAGAAAAGAGAGAGGAAAGCAGGGAAAGAAAAAAAAAGAAAAAGAAAGAAATAGACAAGAGTGAGGAAGAGAGAGAGGAAAGAGGAGTAAGAGCCAATCTGAAAGAACTCATAATAGTCAAGGTTTGAACTTGAGCAACAAAATAAATAACTATGGTATTGAATATAACCCAAGTATTTTTTTACAACTGGCTCCATATTGAAACAAATAAATAACTTAATAGACAAATAAATGGAGGATAAGTGGCAACCATTCTCAATAGAAGAATGTCAATTAATAAATATAAAAGGGATGGGGAAATAGAAAGTATTAATTAGAATACCACAGTGATAGTTGTCAAAGACAATATATGCTGGTAAATTCTAAAATGAGACAGCAAAAATTTTAGCAGAAACAAGATATTTACATAGTCTCAAATTATCTCTCCAAAAATATTTAGTAATTCCAAAGGGAAAATTAGTAAGTTTATAGCTAAGAATTGTAGCAAACACCACCTTAGTGAGAGGATTGTGGGGGTAAGGTGAAACTTGTCTTTTCCCCAAAAAGTTCACCAAAAAATCAACTCTTGATTAAGGTAGATTAATAAAAGAAAGATGTTTATTTACCGTGTGTGGGGAGAATCACAGAGTGATTACTCAATATCTCAACGAAGTCCAGATATTTTTATGCACACCTTTAGAGGGGAGAGGGAGATGAGGAGCATAGGTAATTTCGTTTAGGTGCAATCAATAGTTGCTGGGGAGATGAATAGATACTTGGGAGAATGAATGGATGGGGGAAACAGATTTACTTGTAAATTAACTCGAGAGACAGATATTATGTTTAAAATTATTTGGGCCAGGTCTTGGTTGCATTTTTGATTTTCTTTCCTACAGTATATTGAGATAACAGAGAGGGGAAGGAAAGTCCATTTTTGTTTTGATGGATCAGTCCAGTTCATACAGATAAAAGGAAAACCCTTTCCAATGACTTTGGATCTCAAAGTGTCTCTAATTCAAACTATTCTTTATACCAAGGAATCATCTTTTGGGGCAAAATTTCCTGAGCTCCTTCAAGATCAAGCATAACATCACCAATATAAAGACATTGCAGTATCATATACTTTCTGTTATCATGCACTGAGAAAGATACCTCACCTCTGTGATATCCTTCCCATTAACACATAACTTCCTTCTAAACATGACACATCATTAAACAAGCCTAAATTGAGGAGCATTCTACAAAATAACTGACCAGTACCCTTCAAAAGTGTGAAACACAGGAAAAAGTCGAGGGACTGTCAGAGATCAGAAAGAACTAGTGAGACATGACAACTACATTCAGGAACCTGAATTGGATCCTGGAACACAAAAAGAATGTTAATGGAAAAACTGATGAAATCTGAATAAATTCTGCATTTCAGTTAAGAGTGTTGTCCCAAGGTTAATTTCTTAGTTTTGATACATTTTCTATGGTTATGTTAAGATGCTAACATAAGGACAAGCCAGGTAGGGGTATAAGGAAGTTCTCTATATTATTTTTGCAATTCTTATGGCTGTGTATTTAATATTATCCCATTGTATATATCTACTACAATTTCTTTACCCATTTATCGATTGATGAACACTTAGGTTGATTTCAAATCTTGGCTACTGTGAATAGTGCTACAATAAACATTGGAGTGCAGATATCTTTTCTAGATGCTGAAATCTCTTCTTTTGGTTATAAACCTTAGCTGACGGATTGCTGCATCATATGGTAGTTCAATTTTTAGTTTTTTGGCATATGAACTATTCATACCCTTTTCACCCTATGATACACTTTTATTTTCTTTAATTATTTTATTTATGTATTTGTTCATTTATTTATTTATTCAGTAGAGTCTTTCAAGGAGGCTCAATACATTCACTCAGCCATTAGGAAAATTCACAGTTCTTGCCACTGCAACCTGCAGAAGTGAAGTGTGGGCTTCTCCCACTGCTTCTCTCCCTTTTCAAGCTGCCCTTACAAGACTGTTCCAACCAGCTTGCATGATGCAGGCACAGGAACTCCAAACTACAAATATACATGTTAAGGTTTTCCAAAAATCTCTAGTCCTACCCTGACATTAACAAGAAGCAAGTCAGAATTGAAGGTTCAGAAAAAAGTATTTTCTATTTCAAGTCCCCCTCACTTGGGTGTGGGTATGGGAAAAATACCCTAACCCATTTCCCAGAGCACCCTTTACTCCTAGAAATTCTTTTCAAAGAAATTTCTTCTGCTCTGTGAATCTCTAGGCTTCCTTAATACAGGATGAATATGCACTTATAGTAATTCAGGATCCATCTTATCACCTTTTAGCAAGGCTCCATGGGGAGCCCATGACCTTTGGGACTTTGTGTCTCCCTTTTATAGGGAGAGAGTGGGAGCATCTTTATAAGCCACTGGAGTTACATCTTATGAGGCAGGAGCACAGTGTTATAATTGCAGTTATATTGAAGTTCGGATATCTGTAGAAGGATGTGTTTGGTTGCTCAGTAGGCAGATATTTGACTATACCTACCATTAACCTACTTCTAAGCTCTAAATTCACACATCTAGACTATGCTTTGGGAGGCTGGGGGCTGGAACTCTGCCAACTGTATTTCTGTTTGGACTGTTGGATTTCTGATAAGTTTTCACAGTGGAAGGCACTAGAAAGATATATGGAGATGATAGCAGCAATCGATCATATCCTCCAGCTTCTTTTGGTATCCTCAGAACCGGCCTCCTTGCATACTCTCTAACATAGCAGCAGCAGCAGCTGGCAGCAGTCCTCCTCAAGAGTCTGAGTTCCAGCTTCACTGGGCTCTTCCTCCAAGACTAGGTTTTATGAAACAAAATCTGTTCCCTGAGGGTGACAGCTGCTTCCTTCTATTATGTTCCCTGATGTTTCCTTTGGACTCTTTCAGCCTTCCATACGTATGCTCCTGTAGTTTCTTCCATAAAAGTTCTCTGTTGAGATTTCCACGGTGGTTTCTATTTTCCTGTCAGAACCCTGATTGATATAAAGGAAAGGCTAGACTTTAGTTAAATAAAGCTTGTAAAGGAATTATTAATGGAAAATATCAAGACTTTAGTAGATATTTTGAAAATAGAGCAGGAAACTTGTGCAATAATCATAACTTCAAAAATAGGAGCTACATTGTTCAATGTCTACTGATGATCAGTATTTTATTAAAAGCTTTATATTTATTAAATCTTCAAAAAAGCTTTGCAAAGTACAATCACTATCTGCACAAGAAAAGAAACTGAGGATAGGAGAGTTTATTGACTTGCACAAAATCTCCAGGCAAGTAAGTGACAGTGAATACTGAAACCCAGTTCTGATTCCAAGTTATACCACTCTGCCTCCCATTAAAGATACCATCAGAAAGGACAGACAGGAGGGCTATCAGTGTGCCTAGTGTAAAATGTCACATAGCTAAATAAGATGGAAGAGTAAAGAGACATATTATTTAAAAGGTTTGCTTCATAATAATAATAAAAGGGCAAGGGACTTTGGGAGGTGATAGATATGTTTATGGTCTTGATGATAGTTTTATAGGTGTATATTTTCCCCCAAACTCACTGAGACGTAGACATTAAATATGTACAGCTTTTTATAGATCAATCATATCTCAATAAGTGGTTTAAGGAAAAGAGTTTGTTTCTATGACAGTAAGTATATATAACATATTTAGAGAAAGCAAAAATAAAAGGTGCCAGTGAATATTGTGAGACTAGAATTCTGAAAATACAAGGAACACACTTGAGATCAAAGGGACATGTCCTCTTTGGGACACTTCTTTCAGTCGATTTGAAGAAGTAATTTTGATTTTAATACTAGCTACCTCAGGCAAATTCACTACAAGTTATATATTCATGTTCTGCTATAAAGGATTATAAAGTAGAAAGACTTAATCTAATTTTAGGAAATTTCTTCAATTACTTAGAGTCCGACTCTCTGTAGTTGGTTAAAAGAGTTCAATTAATTAAAAGAGAGAAAATAATTTCTAATCTGGGATCAGGGACTTGAAACCTGGGGCAGAATTTGGACATTAGTTATGGTAATAATAGTAGGAGAGCCAGCCAGGACAACAGTTGAGAAAAATAATGGTTGTGGAAAAACCATTTCCAGGATCATTGGCACTGAAAGGAATCAGTGCATTTCCTATAACAGTAACAGCATTGGGTGGTAGCATTTGTAAGCACTTGGTTATTTTAGTGGCTAGTGTGGTTCACAAGATATGATATTAATATAAGGTTAATTATGCTAGCGTATGGATAAAGTCTATTCTACTGCCATATACCCTGCATTCTGGCCATATTTGACATCTTCCCTAAGTATCTGATGCCTCATGGGCTCACCTTGTGCATTCTCTAAATAGAATGTGGTTAACAAATCCTCCATCTGAAAAGCATTTACTCATCCTAAATGTCAATTCAAATTTTATCTGTTTGATGAAACTCTTTTAGAATCTATCATGGAAGTTCATGACTCACTTTTCTGTGCTTCGCTAGCACTTTATCAAAATCCTTTTTATTCTTCTTACCTTTTTGTACAGATTTAATTATTTCTATGCCTTCTCCCAACACCTCAGCAATAGACAGGAAATGTGTTGTCTTCATTTTCTAAACCCATCTAAAATGATGGCTTTAAAGAGTTGCAAAATAAGATAGGACTCTTCCCTCACTAATAAATATTTGCTTAGCAAATTAATAGACTAAATTAATAAGTTAATTAAGTACATAAATATAAGTTGATTATTTGATTACAAAGAACAAACTATTCTACTACCAATTAAATATAAAGCCAAATACTTGGGGGAATGAATAATCACAAAACCCCAAGAACAATTACTCTAAATACCACAATTTTATAATTTTAAAATATACCAATTAAAGCAGTGCTATGCATCAATGATTTCTAGTAAATTAAGCAACTTGGGTATTCAGCCATGCTGTTTAATTACCTATGTCCTTAAGTGTTACCAATTATCTATCTCTTTTATGTGAAAAAAATATGGCTGTAAATCAGTAATGCATCACTCCTTCTGGACAAGGAAATTGAGTAGTTAATTAGTGAAGAAGATAAAAATGCTTTCTTTTGAATGAACAAAGTGGCATTCAGCAGCACCTGGAGCATGGACTGAGAAATAAGTCATGTTAGGTAAAAAGGCTCTTGAACTAGTGACTTCTATAAATAAACAACAAAAAAATGTAGGCTAATATATACTTTGTGGGAAGGTAGTACACAGTGCAGGAAACCAGAAAATACTCAACTAAATGTAGTTTATTTATATGACTTTAGTAACAACTGAATACCCTTCCATTCAAGTTTTTGATAATACTATAATTAGTGATCAAACAGGAAGGCCAGTGTTCTAATTAATCCAGGTAACTAATGTATCAGAACCATGAGATTTGTTCAGTGATTCTTCCTCAATTAATCCTTCTTCAATATTGAATACTTTGATCCTATTCATATATCTTATCTAGAAATATTTATCCCTATCTTACAAGCTCAAATTATGTAGTCAATCAAACATAAAGAGGTTTAATAACCTCTTATTAGCATTTACAAATAAAAATAAGTTTTAAACTACCAAGCTGTTTTTCCTTTTTATCCTCCTGTATACTAAATCTTTTGGCTTCTGATTTGGCGTTTGAGAATTTGGGAGAGGAAAACTGTTCCTTTCATGATAACAATGTATGAGTGAAGAGATAGATATTCTGACAATTAGCTATTACGTGATGCTTAGCCAGGACTATAAGGTTCTCAGACGTAATTAAACTCTTCCCCTTCATTCTTGATCAATGATTCATCCATACATGAAGCTTTTTTTGAACATCTAAAAAGCTTAAGAGCCAGTCCCTGCCAGAAAGGAGCAGTATGGTCATCCAAGAAGAGTGGTAGAAAGTATATGTTGTCTGAGGACAACGAGGTTGTAGAATTATTTAACCTCACCAAAGATGTTTGTTTCATCATCTAAACATGAGAATATTAATATCAACTTTATAGAGTGTGTTGTGAGGGTTAAGGATGACAGAGATTGTAATGTATCGTAGCAGACATCTCTTACTGGACATGCTACAGTTTCCAGCCTTTTGTGGAGTTAGATGTAGCCACACACCTATGTTCTGGCCAATGAATGTCAGGCAGAAGTACTGTGTGTGATTTACGGAAAATATCCTTTCAAGGAGCACACCCATATTTTCCTTCTCACTTCCTGCTGGCTTACATGTAAACATGTTGAGTATAGTTCAAGCAGCCATCTTTGATCATGAGGTTGTTCATGAAGAATAGTACAACAGCAAAATAGAAGGAATCTAGTTTTCTGTAGTCATGAGGTTACCATACAATTCTAGCATACTCTACTTCTGAACTTCTTATATGTTCAAGGAATGAAACCTTCTATCTTTATTTTGTATGCTTTTATTTGTTTCTTTCTCTATACATTCAGCACAACCTAGTCTAAATTGATATAACTGACTACTCCTATAATCTCAAAGTGATTTTAAAAGTAGATCATGTAAGAGGCTCTTACACTTGTTAGGATAAATATCTTATGTATACAAATCATAACAGTGATACTGGAAGTGGAAGGTATGTGGCTAAGCAAAAAAATATTGCAGTTAAAATACTCAGACATTGGCCTTTAAAGAGGCTAAGATGATGATATGGAGTAAAATATAACCGAGATTTTACCTAGAGTGTCGAGGAATCAGCAGTAATATTAATTAAAACAGGAAATTAATGGTAATGAAGCTGTTGTGGGAAAAAAATAATGTTTGATTTTAGACATGTTGAGTTTGGTGCACTGGCACAATATCTTGGTGAAAACATAAAGCAAATATCACAGTCTTATACTTCTATGTACTGTAAAGATAGGTTATAGTGGGTTCATTATAATTATTCATTAATTCATTCAAAAGTTTTTATTAAACATTTTATACCAGACACTGTTCTGGGCACTTGTTATAAAGCAGTATATAATACAAAGTCCTTGTCTTTGAGAAATCTCACTCTAATAAAAAGCACATTCTACTCTCTTCTAGAACATGAAGAAGATAACTTCATTTTACAGAATTCTTCATTGTTATGGTAGCACAGTAACTGCATTAATACCTTAGCATTATCTAGTATCTTAGCCAAAACTTTACTTTTTAATGTAATTTCATTTTTATTGTGTTATACCATAAAAGAGCTAGCTGCTTAACCTTGAAATTTTCAAAATGAAAGAGTAATAGAAATAAGGTACAGGACAGAAGCAAAAGGAAAACAGTCTTACACATTCCACCGATTTTAAGCAATAATTTCCTGAGTAAAATCTGGAGAAGCACTTTGAAATTGTAGACATTAATAAAGCCCATTTCTTCCCCTTGCCAGCAATTTGCAGAGTGTACCTGTATTATTGCAAGCATAAATTCGGCTACAGAACCATGTAAACAGTCCTATTAATATTTATTACCTTCTTTCTTTGTTTCATGAGATTTCAGCAAAAGGCCTTATTTTGATCAAAGGAAAAAATACCTAAAAGTATGTAATTCTCAGACTGCTGAAAAGTAAATGATTATTCTTCAGTTGAATGCATATGTTTATATTGATTATATTAGTTACCTCCAACAATTTTCACATTCTTTAAGTATTTTAGCTACACAGAATTCTTCAAACTGAAAGTCACTAATATTCATTTGCTGCAATTGTACAACAGAAATATTAAACTATAGTTTAGGACTAGCTTCTGACTAGATAAATGGTTTTGAACCAAGCCATAAACTTCAGATGACTGAGCAGCTCAGTTCTAAACTATTTATGTCTGGCTTTAAACATTCCATAAAAATACCAACTTTGGTTCCCTAAACTCTTCTAACATTTTAAAGGTTTACCTAACAGTTGCTTTAGAAGGATTTGAGTAAACCTTTTTTTATAACTACCTAGTTGCTTATTTAACACAGAAACTATAGGTCACAAGGTCACTTGTATTAATATTTAATGTAACACTGTCTCTCTACTAAGTTGCCTATTATAGGTTTAAAGAATTATAGGGCAAGCATTAGTTTAAGATTTATAGACCATATTCACTGATTCAGAGTGATGACAAATCTCATTATTTTTTGAAGGACATCAAATAAGTTTGAGGAGAAATATTAATTACAATTTAAACACCTACTGTTTATTGTACAAACAGCTACTATCACAGATATAATTGAGAACTTCATCTTCAAGAAATGTAAAAATTATATTCATTGTATAATATTTTATATTACTTCTGCAAATAAGGATACAGAACCTGTTATTTTATACTTAAAATATGTTTTTGTGAATACATTATTTATGGTATAATGTTCAGCTATGTCCACCTGATATGGCCAGTCAGCAATTAGTGGTTTTAAAGCAAATGTATAAAACATGCATAGGCAATGTCAACTTTTTTAAAAACTTAGAAAAACAGGATCACAAATTACAAATCATTAATTTATGTATATATTTGTTTAAGATTGATTTGCTTTGTAATAATTTACTGGATTTGAGAGGAGATGATTACGATAAACTAGATTCTATATTCTGTGAAGTCTGAAAAATAGATCATCAGCCTGAGGCAGGCCCTGGGTCATGGTGGCGATTAATGTACAAAGTACTAGATGAAGGGCTGGGGAACTTTGGTTCAAGTCCCAGCTTTGTCATTTAGTAGCTAAATGACCTTGAGCAATCTTTTAATAGTTAAGAATATCAGTTGTCTTCTTTGAAAATATATTCCCGCCTACATCACAGGAAAAATGTGGGATTCAAATATGATAATTTATATCAAAGCACTTTAAATTTCAAGCACATGAAAAAATATAAGTTATTAATATGGATGCTGTATTATCACTACATTTTTGTGGATCACTGGAGAGTGATAATATGCCATATGTTCCAGAAAGGACAGTCAAGCTCATCTCTACTCGTTGCTCTATAAACTGAATTTTCTCATCCATGACATCTGATCTTATTTATCTCCTGTTCACACATTCCTGATCTGTCTTTATGATACTTGTCAGAAAGATGATAAGTAAGTTGACTTTGATGACTTCAAATAGTGATTCTACTCCAAAACTTCAGTTCTGAGAATTGGAGCTGGTGTACTCTGAGCTGTTTCCTGGAATATATTCTCTAGTATCCTATCAAGGAAATAAGAAATATACTTAAAAACTGAGACGGATTTATAACCCAGCTGTGATTCACCATCTTCATTCATTTTTTTCTGTACTCTTCTTCTAATGCTGATAGAAGTTCCTCTTCTATTTTCATCATTCTTTGATATGAGTCTGTGCTTGTGTTAATCCTGAAGGAAAAAGTTAAGCCTTCCATAAATTCTCAATATGTTTCCTTCATTATTTTTCTCATTACTTCTGCTTAAAAGAAAAATAATTTTGAGAGAATTGACCAACAGTTTTAAGGAACTTTTGGTTAATATATTTATTATTTATACCCTATAAATATGTACAAATATTATGTCTCAATAATTTTTTAATTTAAAAATATGGCTTTGCCCAATTTTCTTTTTCCTCATTTTTGTGGTTAACAAAATACTGGAATTTGAGTTCACACTCAAAGTTTCAGGTTTAGATTTTTCAATATATCCTTATTGAGGCTTTTTCTGAAGAATGTGTGCATAAGTTAATTGTTTAAGAAGAAATTAGTAAACACTGCTATAATAATTAATTGAATAATCTTGTCATTTAATTTATATTATTACTTAACAGTGCATGCTTTAAAGGTCACTTTTTTTCTGCCTTAATTTTTTTCCTACCCAACTCCTCAACTCTTTCTGAATCAAGAGCTTTTTTTATTGTTAATTTTGTGCTTAAACAGCAGACATTTATTTCTCATAGTTCTGGAGGCTGGGAAGTCCAAGATCAAGATACTGGCAGATTTGCATCTTGGTAAGGGCCCTCTTTCTGGCTGGCAAATAATGACTTTATCACTGTGTCCTCAGATGGCAGAGAGACAGACAGAGAGAGAACACACACATTCCGGAGTACCTTTCTTTTCATAAGAGTACTTATCCAAACATTGGGCCTCCACCCTCAAGACTTCATCTAAACCTTATTACTTCACCACCTCCAAATACACATTGGGGGTTAGGGCTTCAACATATGAATTTGGGGGGTAGGAGACACAAGCATTCAGTTAGAGAGCTTTTTTAATTCATTCTATTGCCTCTATCATTATCATTTTCCTTAAACTTTTTATTCAAGATAGCAATAACCATTTAAAAATTAATAAAAATGCATAGTACATAATTTGAGAATACTGAAGGATGAGGAAAGACTGATTTGTGGATTATTGAAGAAATTTCTACTTAAACACGTGGTCATATTCTTTAAGTATATTTATGCTCCTGACATATTTGTTTCAAGGAAAATACAAAAACTATTCCTTTCATCTTTCCATAACACAACTATGAAACCCTTAATATTTGTACTACATAGGAGTTAAATGGAATATAGCAAAACTCCAAAATATGACCCTTGCCATTTTTAATGTACAATATAAATGGAGAGAATATACAAACAGGTACACTCGTTCACATCAAATACAGAAACTATGCTTTTATTCTTCACTACTCCCTAACACAGTGACTGACATATAGTAAATCACTCAGTAATAATTTTTAACGAATAAAGACATAAATGACATACCCAAATAAGAGAGGTTAATTATGTGTGCTCTACAAAGAAAAAGAAAGATGTTAGTTACATGAATACTATATATTACATGGATAAGGTTAAACACTTAAATTTAAAAGCAAATAGTATTTGTTTAGGTGCAAAAAAGGCAAAATGCATTTCAAGGGAAAACTATTTGATACTTCAAAATATTGGTAAATAGTGAACTGTTTCTATTCCTGTTTATGTCAGCCAACAAAGTTTTTTATCCCACCTCAAATAATTATTTATGATAAAGAAAGCAAGGTGTCATTGGAATATTTTAGGAAAAGTAATTATATATTTTAGAGACCAAGAATAGTGACCTATTTAAAAGACTATTAGCAATGCTCAAGTCATCATGAGAGTAAGATCCTTGTTTTTTTTTTTTTCTTTTTTTTTTTTGGTTTTTACTCTTATCTTTTAAAGGAAGGAAGGAAGGAAGAAAAGAAGGGAGAGAGGGAGGGAAGGAAGGAGAGAGGCAGAAAGGGAGGAAAAAAGGAAGGAAGGAAAAGATATTCTTAAAGTACATGAAATCCTGTGTCTAGTGATCTTAGTTTGAAATGTGGCATCAGAATGGGGAAAAATGCTATATTCAGAAGAAATGTGCTAGAATTGTCAGAAAATGTGATATGAGCTATACATTGTGAAACAGATGTTATAATTCTGTATTTTGTGATAGTGATGAAATCACTATTCTCCCTTAAAAATAGAACATTTCAAAGAAGATATTGTTGGGAGCATTTGTGGTGTCCCATCTTGTAGACAGACCAGTATAGCTGAGTTAAAGTTTTCTATACCTATGCCCCCTAACTGACCCACCACTATTTCACAAAATTTTTTAAAAATAAATGCTGTGCTTATATTTTAAATACAGAATTGTTTCTCCAAATCTTACCTAAAATGACCCACATGGCATTTTAGTACAATACAAATGACATAATCCATAAAAGGTTAATTAGAGCCACAAAGGAGAGTTACATGTTTTGTTAGATATTCCATTTAGAAGCAGAAAGTATGATACCATATAATATCATCCATGTGATATTTATTCCTCCGTAGACATGTTCAACAATAGCTAGAAGGTAAATATTTAAAGAAAACTATGCAAAAATTTCTTCACTGATCCTTTGCTTGATCCAAACACAAAAGAAGCAATTTTATGTCATATAAAGCTGGTAACATTAGAGAATAAAACATAGTGCACATAACAACTCATTAATTATCCTTATCTCAATTTCCTTCAGTAGTTGTGAAAAATAATATTGCTTTTAGATAGTTTATGTCCCAATCACAGCTGGATACATAAGCCCTTAATTTTCACTTTCTCTTTCATAGCAGAACATTAATAATATGATATAAATATTTTTAAATGTTGATATGCATCTGATGTAAGTTAGGTATAGATGAATCTTTTTCCCGTGGCATTTGCAACAAAAGCACTCCATCCTTAAGTGGGGAAAATAACTCCCTACTTAAAGTCTGGACTGCATACAATGACTTTTTTCAGAAAGTACAGTATGGAGAGGAAAAACAAAAAATAACTTTACAGTGGAGAAACAGGCAAATGTCACTCCAGCCAGGTGATTAGAGTTAATATCAACAGTAATAAGTCATATTGACAGTATACATCTTTAATATGATGTGATGAGAATGGTACTTAACTTCTGTGGTCTTTCTCCCAGGGTTATACACTATTCTAATCATGAAAAAAACATTAGAAAATTTCCTAACTGAGAGACAATCTACAAAATACCAAACTAGTAACCTTCAAAACTGTCAAGGTCATCAAAAACAAAGAAGATCAGGGAAACTGTAGCAATCAAGGTAAGCCTAAGGAGACATGACTAATAAATGTAATGTACCTTGGATAGAATCCTGAAACAAAAAAAGGACATTTGTAAAACTCAGGAAATCTGGATAAAGTATAGCACTCAATTAATAATAATGTACCAATATTTTTCATTACTTATGGCAGATATGCCATATTAATAAGATATTAATAATAAGGGAAACTGGGTATGTGGTATATGAGAATTCTTTGTACTGTCTTTACAATAGTTTTGTATGCCTACCTAAAATTGTTCTAAAATTAAAAGTTTATTTTAAAAGTAGGTATGGAACTGAAGATCATTCTCCTAAGCAAAGTATCACAAGAATGGAAAATCAAACACCACGTGTCCTCACTACTAAATTGGAACTAATCAATCAACAGTCATATGCACATATAGAAGTAAAACTCAACAGAAATGAAGCAGGTTTGGGGTGAGTATGGATAAAATCACACCCAACGTGTACAATGCTCACTATCTTGGTGATAGGCATACTTATAACTTTGACTCAAACTGTACAGAAGCAATTCGTATAACCAAAACTTTTGTACCCCTATAATATTCTGAAATAAAAAAGTATGTATAGTTTATCCCAAGCCCAGACTAACTATAACAAAAGATCTGGAGGCAGGCATATGAGGGATGTGTTCAGTGGATATCCAAAGACAAGATTATTTGGGAATATATTCTATTTAAAGAATCATCGGTATATCCAAACAAGAGTTTCAGGACAAAATTAATAAATTAGTAATATTTAAATCAGAGGTGAAGCAAGATTGCAGATATAAAATTTGAAATATTCAAAATAGGAAATAATTGGGGATAAATGAGATAATAAAGGAGTTCAGGGAGCAAAGAAAAGAGGATGAATGGCAGAGCTTGGAAATTATTTTCATTGGACAAGTAAAAGAAAGAAGAGAAATTTTGAAGAATTCCAGAAAGGAAATAAAGAAATATGAAACAAGAATGACACAAAGGCACAGAAGCCAAAAGAGAAAAGAGTTTTAAGAAAAGGAGGGAGGCTGCTAATCAGGGTCATGAGCTGAGTGATCAAGTCGTTATGATAAGGATTACAAAAAGCCGGTAATGCAAAAGTCATTGGTATGTTCAGGTTCAGCAGACTGGTGGAATGAAAGCTTGATGAAAGGAGTTGAAAAGTAAAGAGAAAATGGGAAAGATTAGAAAGTAATTTAGTGAAGTGGCGTCTTAATCAGTTAGGGCTGCTGTAACAAAATAGTATAGACTGGGGAGGAGAGGCTTACAAATGTTCATTTCTCAAGGTTTCAGAGGCTGAGGTCTAAGATCAAGGCGCCAATAGATTCGATGTAGGGTAAGGACCCTCTTCCTGGTTCGCAGACGGTTGCCTTCTTGCTGTGTCCTCACACGGAAGAGGGAGAGAGAGGGATCAATATCATGTTTCTTGCTCTTTTTATAAGGTCATTAGTTCCATTATGAGGGCCTCACCTTCATAACCTAATCTGAACTTAATTACATCCCAAAGGCTGTACCTCAAAATATCATTATGTAGGGTATTATGTCTTTAACATTTGAATTTGGGGGATACATTCAGTCCATAGAAAATGGTAAGAATTTTGTCAAATGTAATTTGAATTTTTCTACTGAAACCGTACCATGGATAAGCTATTAATACATCATTATCACCTGGGAGCCTGTTAGAAATATGAAAGTTTGGGCCTACCCTAGACATATTTAATCAAGATCTGCATTTTAGCAAGATCCCCAGCTGATCCAAAAGCACTTTAAAGTTTGAGAAGCATTGGGTTACACTGTTATTTCAAGAAGTTTGGTAACATCAAGATGTAGAAAAAAATTTGAGTTTAAGTGACAAATGGAGTTTAGAATTTTTTTTATTAGAGGAGAGGGTGTGTGACTACATACGTAGGTGAGAAAAAGAAGAAACAAGTGGGGAGGCAGAAATATAAAAGAAATGAACATGGGACATTAAAAAATACCCATAACATTATTCATCATACCAGTCATTTTCCATCTTTATTCGTCATATCATGATTATTTCTTTTACCTGGGGCTTTGCCATTTACGGTAAATGAAAGTGGAGATTCTTGAGGAAACTGAAGATTCACCAAATCTCTTCATATAAGTCATTCAAGTCTTCTGTGAATTCCCTGCAACTTGGATTTCTCTTCCACTCTCCTGAAAATGAGGACACTAAACAAGTGTCTATATGAGGAATTAAAAGTTCAATACAAAACTGTTTTCTACCTTTGATGGCACTTAGCATTAATTAGAGAAGCATAAAAAAGACAGCCATTTTGTTTGAACTCTTCTTATAGAATATACTTTATGGTCTGACTTTCCCAATTCATTGTAATCTTTTATGAATCCCCAGAGAGACTCACAGACCTACCCTAACCTGCTAATTAGCAATGCGCCTCTGGGCTTTCTGGAACTTTCTTCAAGGAAGTGTTTAGTACCAAGTGTTTCCCTTGGGATGGTCTGTAAATACTTTTTAATGAACAAGATATGATCTGTAATGCCTTTCTGGACACCTGATGAGCACTAAGATAGCTTAAGAAAAAGCACATTTTCTTAACCAAGATAGCCATCAGCTTGGGGTAGAGAAAGGAGCAAAAACTCAGCATCAAGAGTTGAGAAATCAATGTTATCAGCTTAATTCTGTGATGTGGCCTTTTACTTTCTTTAAGATCCTCTGTCCTCATCTGTAAAATGAGGAAATTTGAACCAATGTGAATTAGTAAACTGGAAATCCTGGGATAAAATGTGGCCCATATAAGTATTTGGTATGGTCTGAATGTTTATGTTCAGCCTAACACACAAGGCAGTTTAGTTGGCCATATATGATTTGCTTTATAAGCTCTATAACTCTGTTCAAATATAAAGTCTTATTATTAGTACTGCTGCTAATCTGATCAAAACAAATAAATAAGGGTTGGCTCCAGGAATTTATTCTGGGAGAAAACTCATTGCATGGAAACAGTACTATTTTCCCTATATTTTCAGAGGGGTTTACAGAGAAAAATTTGGACCAAAAAAGCTAGAATCAGAAGCTCTTTGTGAAATAGAACATATAGATATTATAATTTTGAGTATTTAAAATTGAATATATATATACACATATATATGAGGAAATAAGATTAGATAATGCTGCCAAAAAAAAAATTTATCACATTTTTATTCATAGTAGTGAAAAACATAAAATGTCACAACCGTTCAGCATAAAAGAATCAGTCTGGTAAATTATGTCCCACCTACAAAATGAATTGTCATGTAGCTCTTGAAATCACATTTATGAAGAAAAATTCATGACATAAGCAAAGAGAAAGAGAAAAAAAGCTGCAATTTGCACAAACTATGTGATTTCAGTTTGTCAGTAAAATAATTCATAGAAAGAGTAATAAAATATGCCAAGCTCTTATAACCTCAGTATCTCTATCTGTAAAGTATTATAATAATGTATTTCACAGGGGCTGCTGAGAGAACCAAACTTATCAGGGAGGCAATATAGCACAGTGGATATAACTTCAGAGTCCTGACAGGAAACAGATGGCACACTCAGACTGGGTAATTGGGGATAATTTGATGAAGGAACTATTTACCAAAGTGTGGTAAGGGTACAGGAAAACATAAAATAAACTAGAGTAATGCAGGATTAATAAAAATTGAGGTGTAATTATCTCCCCTAGATATGAAGGGGCAATTAGCAAATCCCAGAGGCAGAGAGATCTGTGTGAAAAAGATTGGTTCACAAAAAGCTTCGACCTTCTGTTGAAGGTGGAAGTCAGGCTATAGCAACCCAGAAAGAAAGGCAGGGGTGTCAGTGCCCCAGTAGCGCTCTCCTCCTTCTCCCCACGTAGAATGGAGAGCAGAGATGCAGAACGGTGGAGGGAGTCCCCAGGATCAATGCAAGTTACTCCTCACAATTCATCCCTTTTTTGCTTTTCTCCATTCTTGTCCTTCAATCAAAAAAATATGTGTCCCCAACACAGAGATCACACAAAGTTCTATAAGTTACTTTATCTGAGTGAGGCTTTGGTGGCTGAGATCCAGGTTGAAAGATAAGGTACTCTGATGACTCATAAATGCTTATACTGGAAGAAAAACTATGAGCAGAAAATGAAATTTCATACCTGAAATACATGTTCATCC